>MOOZ01000061.1:821571-833976 GCA_002930495.1 Cecropterus lyciades | reverse complement strand
AAAATAAATTAATTTAGATACTAACCCATCCAATTATCACTCAATTTCTTTATGCATATAAATGTTAAAGACTTTGGATGCTTTATGTCCCAATCGAAATTTTCTGCCTTTAATTTTCTGTCCTTTTCCAAATTTCCATTATGATTATATGCTAAGTAAGTATTTAAATTAATTCCTACGGGTAATTTCATGTCATCCATTACGTTAAAATAAATTTGCAGACAAATTTTATTGTATCAATACTTAGCACGGATTTTAAAGTATTGATTTAACTGGTGGTTACTAAGAATGTTTTACTGATTACAATAATTACAATACTACATTCATTCTTTTGTTAAATAATTTTAGTAATTATTTTATTAACAAAACAATCTCTTTATTTATAGATTTTAAACTCCTGGGAAGAAAACGTGTAAATAAATAATATTTCATACTATCCAAAATCATACGCTGTCTTCATAAGTAAGAACGAATGGTTGTTTGATTTGAATGAATTTGAAATGTTTGACGTATCCTCGGTAGGTGTATATTATTCTGTGGACATGACAATGACAGTTAACACTGACAGCTTTACAGTCCAGTAATTGTCATGCATGTCATGTCGTGGTTTATCTATTCTGTCCGATTGAATGAAACTGATTTATTTATGTAAAATTCTGTCTTTAGGTTGTTGAAGTTGAAATGAGAATTTGTTCTATATTCCATACTTGTGGTTATAAATAAACGTATTCGATTCGAGCATCAATCAACCATGGATAAGCATAATAGTTCGGAGCTTTTGAATTCAGATTTTTCGCTATCTAAAAATGCCAGTTCCGATTCTCTAGACTCAGATTCGAAGTCGAGTTCATTGAATTCTAAACACGGACAGGACTCCGTAAGTTTCCTAAAACGATTAATTTATTCTCATCGAATGATATAACTGTTGTGGCCACTTCCTGAAGCATAAATAAGATATCTTCCCAGTAGTGTTCACTGAGTTCTGCAAGTGCTGTGTATAACGTGTGCATACAGTGTTAAAATGAGTAAAAACAAAACGATACACATTTGTCTCTTTGTTAATCGTATACAGAGTAAAAGACAGATTTTAGAATTTTCTAAGGTTCTACAAATTTGTAGTTTATGCATTTTAATTATTAGCATTTTGGTATTCAGCACTGATGTAATGTAATTGAGTTGTTAAAAGTGACATCATGCAGTCACTACAGCTTTTAGAACATATCACTTCGATATATCTTTAGTCATAATAAAAAAAAAAAAAATGACATTAATTGACAAATTAATGTATTGACAATTTTCAGTTGTTCCCTAATATAAATAAATAAATTATCAATGCGAGAACTTGTTTTTATTGTATTTCTTTTTTATAAAAACCTTATAAATATTTTTAGGCGCATGTGCTTGGAGATATCCAGCTCCTGGATGGAGAGAAGGTGATGGGTGTGGCCAGAGACGTCACATATTTGTGTCCATACAGTGGCCCAGCACGAGGAGTACTCAAAGTCACCAACTACCAACTTCACTTCAGGCCCACCGATGCTACAGCCTTACACAGCACTTTGAGTGTGCCCTTGGGAGTGGTGAGTGATTCAAAGTAAATCTTATGTAGGTGTATTTTGTGTATGGCAATAATTTAACCACTACTTTGCAAAGTATTCCATTGTGTACAAAAAGCTGTGATATAAACTACAGCATATATGTTTTTGATAGTTTTATATACAATGTCAAACTTTAAGCAATGAAACATGTGGAATATGAAATAATAACTCAACATAAACATAAACGCTTTCTACACACAAAGCCTCACACTAGGATTTTCTCCCATGTCATGGGTGCCATGGAACCACAAAGATGAATACACAAACACCCAGACATAGAACAGAAATCTGTCTGTCCGAGGATCTTTTTTACATAGTGTTTGGTTAATTAAACTTTATACACTTCACATCTTTTTTTGTTTTTAAAACACACTCTTTCTTTCTACACTCTTTCTACACTCATAGCCCCACAGTAGGATTTTCTCCTGTGTCGTGGGTGCCATGGACACACAATGATGAATACACAAACACCCAGACCCAGAATAGAAACCTAAACTCATCATTTAAATTTCTGTCTGGCCGGGGATCAAACCCGGGACCCACTGCGTGTCAGACCGGTATGGTGACCGTTCCGCCACGCGGGTCGTCAAACAACAGAACAGTAAACTAGCATGAAGTCTATCTGATGGTGAGTTATCACTGCTGACCATACGATACTGCTGATCATAAGTTGCTTAACTTCACGTAGCACAGGCCTTCAGAAGGCAATCGTCGATGCATTCTAACTCACTAGGACTAAAACGGTCATCTCATATGTTACTGAGCCAGCAACCACACACTTTCACTGAAACACAAAGTGTGATTCATGCTAGAAGTAAGTGTGGCAGATGTACCTCTCTGGTCGTATTATATTTGTTCTACCACAGGGCAGCATTGCTTAATTTTGCAAGTAATTTACAATTCATTAGTGTAATAGCAAAGTCAAATGCTCTTTTATTTAAATATCTCTAGGCTCTAATTATAATGCTATGTGATTAAAATATATACATTTATAAAAATATATAAATTTATACACAAAAAATATTTTATTGGACATTAAATTGCTCAAGAGCAATGGACATTTGTAATGAGCCCTATTGGCCTTTAATGCATCACTTGGCATTGGGACCAACTAGCCATGATTTACAAAATTGTTTGTAGTTTGATCAGTAAAAAACGAGTCATAATGACTCAAGTAGTTGAGAAATGTTTATTATTGTTAATACTTATCATTTATGTTGTTTGTTTAGGTTTCTCGTATAGAAAAAGTGGGCGGGGCCTCTTCAAAAGGGGAGAACTCCTATGGCATTGAAGTATTCTGCAAGGTAATTGTTATTAAATACTGGTTTATTTTAAATCTATTCATTGTGGTTTTGACTTGAGGAAAAATACTTTTCAGGACATGCGTAACTTGAGATTCGCTCACAAGCAGGAAAACCACTCGCGACGCGGCATTTTTGAGAAATTGCAACAATTGGCATTCCCACTGTCTCACAGGCTACCTCTGTTCGCCTTTAGCTATTCAGAAAGCTTTCCCGAGGATGGATGGCATGTGTATGAACCTATAGCTGAACTCAGAAGAATGGTATGTGTATAATTTATCCCTGACATTTTTATCTGTTGACACATAATCACACATAATGTATACAAAAATGCAATATAACAAACACATTGAAAAACTTATTTTCAATGCTTTAGTAGTTGTATACTAACTTGAAAAAATACATCAGAGATTTATTTTGAAGGGGATAATACTTTTTTAACGCGTAACTAAATTAAAAAAAGGTTGTAATTGTTTTGACAACAACCTGGCCTGTCTTTTACACTTGTCTCCACATTGCCCAAGTGCACAGACATAGAAACTAATTTTAATACATGAATATCTCTAAGATATGCAGTATCCACAAGATGTTTCTTAATTTTTTATGAGCAAAATATTTCCAGTTAATAGATAAATATTTTTTAATTTGGTAATAGAAATCTTTAGGTAATCACTATTAACATATAATTAAAGCATACTAATTCGATCCCTGACGCTTTTCACAGGGCGTGAACAACGACATGTGGCGTATAACGCGCATCAACGACAAGTACGAGATATGCGACAGCTACCCGTCGGTGTGGGCGGTGCCCGCGGCCGCTAACGATGACCTCCTCCGGTCAGTGGCTGCGTTCAGATCGAGAGGTCGTATCCCGGTCTTAGCCTGGATACATCCGAGCTCGCAAGCCACAATAACGAGATGCAGTCAGCCATTAGTTGGGGTAAGTTGTCAATACGTTATTATTCCAATGTTGGACAAAAAAATTTCGGTAACCTGGGCCACTTTGCAAGTGTGGGGCAGCACTCTGAAGTAGACCGCGGAAAAAAATACGATCGACAAAAAAATGGTTATTAAGACAATTTGACGGCGAAAAAAAGGCTCGTCGAGATAAATTGAAATAGTCTCCTCCTGATATTTTTTGACAAAAAAGAGGTGAATAAAGTAGGTTCTATATATTTCTGAACTCTCAAAGGTGTCTGGGATTGAACTCCCTACCCACAACGTGAAAACCTGAAATTCATAGAAATATAATTTCACACCTGTTTAAGTGTAAATTAACTAAGAATTTTAAGAATTAATTTATCATAAATATTCATATTTGTTTTGTGATTACTTTAAAATTATATGTATGTTCCATATGTAGCAGTGATTGAATACTATAATTACTAAAATAATAATAAAATCGTAGGTAAGCGGCAAACGCAGTCGTGAGGATGAGCGCTACATCCAATTGATTATGGACGCGAATGCGCAAGCGCATAAGTTGTTCATAATGGATGCTCGGCCGAGCGCGAACGCTATTGCAAATAAGGCTAAAGGCGGCGGGTAAGTTACTTGGAAATTAGGCTAAATGAATTTATTCCGTAGTTGAAATTTTTTTCAATTAGGCACAGTTACGTTAGGAGTGACAACGCATGGATGTCGTTTTTACCCTGTAAATAAAAAAGTGGTACACACACAAGCATGCAGTTTACCTGAAGGTATGTGATCACTTCAGCACATTCATCTGTATCTGTAATCGGCTATAAAAAGACACCAGTTAGTCCTACCTGAGGCTATTAAGGTATTAATTTAATCAGATGGCAATATGTTCACGCCGATAGTAGTTTTAACCTCACTACAAACATTTATTATTATTATCAAAAAATATAAACAGTTGTTAGGAGAGTTCATTAATTTAAAAAATTATTCTTTTATAATGTTTTACATGCACTCTTTCAGATATGAATCAGAAGATGCGTATCAGAACGCAGAGTTGGTATTCTTGGACATTCACAACATTCATGTAATGAGAGAGAGTTTACGAAAGTTAAAAGAATTATGCTTTCCACAAATTGACCAAACCAGGTATGTAATAAATGTTCGTGAATATTTTTATTCAATAAATATAAAATTTCTTTTTTGGTTTTGTGGTAACGTTTATGTCATAATATCCTGCATTGTTTTTGTTTGAAATAGATATTTTATTAATAAAACTATTTTCCCAGAAAAACCAATACCAATTAATTTTAAATTCTAAATTGAATATTTTGTCACTTTATTCAAACGCGTAAACTTAAGGTCGGTCAGCGAGCAATGGAAAGACCTCAGGGATAAAATCCGGAACGAAAATATTCGTATAAGGACCAAAGTTCAAAAGGCCAGCAAGCAATGAAATGGCAATGGGCTGGTCTCATCTGCCGGGTATTCGACAATCGTTGGAGTAAACGATTATTAGAGTGGAGACCGCGTCTGGGTAAACGTAGCGTGGGACGCCCTCCTGCTCGGTGACGCGACGATCTGCGCCGGGCGGCGGGAAGGAGGTGGATGAGGAGAGCCGAAGATCGGGCTCAGTGCCGCGCCTTGGGAGAGGCCTATTTCTATCAGTGACACGGGCTGATGATGACGATGATGAATAAATAAATAACTTTCCACGATCAACAACCTACATTGGAATTCCCAATGCTGGGTACGCCATAAACAGACGTGATGACAAATTTTGTGTATTTGTCTATCTTACGTCTGTCTGTCTCAGACCCAGTTTAGACAAACTTATTTATTAAGTTTTTTGCTTAGTCGGGAACTTAACCTCGATCACAAATTATTTAAGTGTTAAAATATTCTTCTTATTTCCACAGATGGTTTAGCGGTATAGAAGCTAGCTGTTGGTTGAAGCATATAAAGTGCATTTTAGCGGGAGCCGTCCGTATCGTGGACAAGGTGAACTATAAATAAACGTGATAAGTGATGATATCAACAAAAATTTGCTGTTTCGATTTATTCCGTTCCATGCGATAAATACGTAAACATAGGCTTACATTGTTATTATTTTGAATTAATTAATTAATTCTATTGGGATATATATACAGGTCACATATACGCTATACAAAACATTGAAATATATTAGCAGCTAATACATAATAAGTTAGGGTTACAGAATTATTTCAAATTGTAGTGCTTATTATTAATTACATTAACTTCTTAATACACACTTTCAGAACACAATTTCATTATAAATAGGCACTAATCTAATAAAACTAACCTCGAATAGGCGAAATCTTGAAAATTTAAATATGATTGATAACAAAATATTAAAAATGTTTTTTCTTAACACATTTTATTTCATTCCTCAGGTGGAGAACCACAAAACATCAGTATTAGTGCATTGTTCCGATGGCTGGGATCGGACGGCCCAACTCACTGCTCTGGCCATGTTAATGTTGGACCCCTACTACCGGACCCTCAGGGGATTCCAAGTGCTTATAGAAAAGGAGTGGCTTTCATTTGGGCATAAGTTCCAATTGGTAAGTAAAATTGTGATTTATCGAAATTAAATCAAAGTAAATTTGATCAGAAATACCTTGAAACCTTGGTGTTATGGATGGCATCTGATGTTTTAAACGATTTTTCTTTATAAAGGTCACATTTGGTTTCGGTTACTTTTGTGTCACGTGGGTTTATATTCGCGTGGGTACCTCATCCGCATGTGTGAATTGTCTCGCCGAAGACACGATAAGAAAAGCATCTATGAAACGATAGGCTTAAAGGGACATGCATATGGAGCTAAACCACATGCGTGTACAAAACAAACCCTCGTGATGGAAAAAGACTTCAGTCACTCTTTCTTGCAAGCGAGATCATAATTGTTGAGCAGTCAGCTTTGGCAGACATGGCCAAGAGGAGTACATAAATAACCAAACCCAACAAAAACTCATCATTTTGACATTTGTCATCGAAGACTAAACAGGCAGTTCTAGTCATTACCTAATGAGTGGATAAAATATATTTTCCTCCGATTTTTCAGATTCACTTTGATATTTGTCTGGCCTTGGACAAAGTTCTATTTCTTAACGAGTCGAATAAAATATATTATTTCGATTATTTCAGCGTATAGGCCACGGCGACGAACGACATTCAGACGCGGACAGGTCACCTGTCTTCGTTCAGTGGGTGGACTGCGTGTGGCAGCTACAACAGCAGTTCCCTACCGCCTTCGAGTTCACCGAGCGACTCCTCATCACCGTGGTTGACCACCTCTACTCGTGCAGATTTGGCACGTTCCTGTTTAACACTGAACGGGAGAGGGTTAAAGAAGGTAAGTTTTCGTTAACGGTTTAGATTTCGTCATTTGTTTTATATATATCTCACCGTATCATGGAATTAATAACGCATTACGTTTATCATGCGATCTATGCGCAGTGAACACACAAACATTTTTTTTTGGTTTTGCGTTGTATTATTTTATATTTTTATATTATAAAATAAAAAAAATTGAGGCAGATTGGTTTCAATCTGCTTTTCGAAAATAAAGTGTTTCTATTTTTAAAAATCGTTTAAATCCCAAAACGTCAAACTAACTATTGAAATTAATGCACCCTCCAATATCTAAGTGCATATATATTTTTTGTATCCGTAACAGTGACATTCCAGTTCAAAAAATATATCATTAATTTAATAACGATGAAACCATTGATCAGGATACAGTATTTTAAAGATCTATCCTTTTAATCAATATCTACATTTCAGTTCTCCACTTGACATGAAAAAAAAAGTTAACAATTTGTGTGCGCTTACCAAACATTAAATATATGGCTTATTTGTCCTTAATTTTATGTACACCTTATATAATTTTGTATTACATAATATTTGTATCTATTTCAGAAGTAAAACAGAAAACAATGTCCCTCTGGTCGTACATCAACAGTCGTCAGGATCTATATTTAAATCCACTGTACTGGGGTCCATCTTCCTTCAACCCCAGTTCGCCACCCTCGCCGTACTCCCGTCCGCAGGTCGTGTTGGTCCCGGTGGCGTCCCTCAGGATCATAAAACTGTGGAAGGCATTGTACTGTAGATGGAATCCGACAATGAGGCAACAAGTTAGTTATGGTTAATTTACAAGTTTTATTTGCGATTGTAAATTGTAAATACAAATACTTCTGTTTGTTTATGTCCTATGTTCAGTGAGTTAGATAGTAGGTATATTATATTTTTATGAAGTTTGACATAGAAATAAAATGCGTGCGTACAAAGTACACATGTCAGAAGTGAAACTTATTTGGGAAACTAATTTTTAAATTTCGTTTATATTTATCCTAATCTAGATTTAGATTTTCGAGACTTAGAGCGAGGGGAAAAAAGATATGTTTGACTTACTCAGAACTCAAACTGTCTCTGTCAAAAAGAAATCGACAGTATATTTTTGAAAGAATCGTTCACCTCCTCCATAGTTATATTGCCCTAGTACATATGCAATGTTTATTAATAGAAACGTCTTACATATTCGTGTGGCGTTTCATTCGTAAGAAAAATTACCTTTATGCGCGCAAAGAAGTTTTGCTTAAAAAATGTATGTCACGTCACTACCCGACACGTGACGTCACGCCATGACACGCACGAATCAAAACTTTAATTTAAATATTTTTTCTAATAGTTTAATTTATAATGTGCGTACACGCTTTCTTTTCACTATAAAATAGATTTAATTTTTATGCCGCATATCTGGAATAGCAGAAAATATAAGCTTTTAGGTATTTTATTTTAAATAATATTCATAGTTATTACTTATGATATCTGTTGATACATATCAACGGTCTTTAAAGGTATTTGAAATACTTGATGAGTCACAGATGTCATTACCTATGACATTTGTAAGTAAATATCAGCAGATGTCATTATTACAGTATGTCATTATTTTGTCTTATGATTTTTTATGACTTGACTTAACGACCCGTGTGGCAGAGTGGACACCATACCGGTCTGACACATAGTGGGTCCCGGGTTCGATCCCCGGCTAGATGGACATCTGAATGATGAGTTCAGATTTCTGTTCTGGATTTGGGTGTTTGTATTCGTCTTTGTGTGTCCATGGCACCCACGACACAGGAGAAGATCCTACTGTGGGGCTATGAGTGTAGAAAGTGTTAATGTTTATGTTTTTTAATTATGTTTGGTGATTATTCGTCAATAGTTAAAAAATTAAGCTTTGAAAATGTAAGTTTGATGTAAGTTTTGTAGATCATTAACATTGGATAAACAATTCACGTAAATTTAACGCACTTACAAAAAATAACCCTTTACGAGCAGCATTCGTACATATGTAATGTATGTATGTAATGTGTATGAAACTCAAAATTTTTTACTAATTTACCAAAGTACACAAGTTCACTCATTGTAATTATCTGCGAATATTGTAAATTTATATTGGATATCCTTACTGGTTTTCCAATGATTGGTTGACAAAGGATAGACCAATGGCCGACGTCAATGATCAGAAGAACGCAGTAGATTGGTTTGGAATATTACCAATGTTGTCACTAGACAACCTATCAAAATTGCGCTTAATCAAGAACTAAAAGCGCTTAATAAGTGAAACTTCAGCAGTATCTGGAGGTATCATCGTGATTCCCTTAAAATAAAATAAAAATCAGTTTGTTTCGATGTATCGTTTTTAAAACAATAGGGGTAAAGTTATGTTGTGTATAATAACAAATGAATAATAATGGTAAGCCAATTACTTAAAATTAATTTAAAATAATAAAAATATACATTTAAGATCTATGCCGTACACGAATGTATGTATGTAATGTATGTCCATGTGGTCGTCCCCCAGGACCCGATCTACCAGCGCACGCGCGAGCTGGTGGCGCTGCGCGCGCAGCTGGAGGCGGCGGCGGCGGCGGCGGCCGGCGACCACGCGGCGCGCGCGCGCCTCGCGCTGCCGCCGCGCCAGCCCAGCCCGCACCACGCCTGAACGTACGACATTTACATATTCAAGGGGGAAGCTCCAACGACATCGTTCATATATTTAGGGGGAAGCCTCGTATGACAATCACATATTTAAAGAGGAAAGCTCCTCCAGATAACAGGTTTTTAAATATTTAACACAATTACTGCGGAAGCTACTTCAGACTTAAAAAAAAAGTCTTTACTAAAAAGTGAGACTTGATTGCATTGAATTAAGTTACATTTTGATTAAATGTTTTCACATATTTTTTATTACGAAAGAAGAATGGCTGCGTTACAGCTGCTCAAACTTTAATTTTCGCTGTGGAAGGCCCAGTTTCTTGTAGTTAACAGAAATCGCTTCATATACCTTTATGTATACCCGTATATATCTTAATATATATAAATTACGTATCTCGTTGTTTGTCGGCGATGGTCTCTTAAACTACCGCTTTCAATCAAATTCACACATCGTGTGCAGTTAGATACAACTTGAAAGATAGAATAGCTTATATAAATTACGGGTCACGTTATTAGTCTGTTATGGATTCCTAAACAACTTTGTATATAGTTTGGTATATAGAATAGGTATAGGTATATAACCGCGAATATGTCGTAATCTGTTGGATGGTTCGTTCGTCGGTTCGTTTGTCTATCACCAAGCTGTATCTCATGAACCGTGATTGGCAGACAGTTGACATTTTTACAGATGATGCATTTCAGTTGCCGCTATAACAAAATGCAGAACAAAATAAATAGTTAAGGGGGCTCCGAAACAACAAATGTGATTTTTTTGCTCGATAGTAATAACGGCAAAAGGAAGACGCTTGAAATATTCACAGTATATTTAGTTCTATATTCGTTTTAAAAATTAATAATGAAATCAAAATGAAATAAATATTTAAGGGGGCCTCCCATACAAAAAACGTATATTTTTGTCGTTTTTTTTTATAGATAATGGTACGGTACAAGAGGAGGCATTGATTTAAAAAAGAGTGTTTTTCCCATCAGATATATTATATGTTGGTTTATCTCGGGCTGGATATACATAAAAACTATACGTTTTGCGGCAGCAAAATACAATATTGGATGTAGTGTTATTATCTATTAAGATAATAACACTAGATCCAATATTGTATATAAAGAAGTATTGAACAATTAAAATAAACATAATAAATCATGATAATCTTAATATACACTTTAAAGGTACTAAACAAAGGGTAATAACACCAAGATTTTACATAATAGAGCATACATGTTTCGTCAAATTGACATGCAAATAGATACATATGTACGCGATAAAAACATAACCCTCCTTTCGGCAGTTGGGTAATAAACCCTAACATTTAGTACTAAGAAACACACATTTCAACATTTCATTTTCAAGATTTTTTTAACGAAGTGGGCACGGCGGGTCTGGTAGTACTTTTATATATTGCTATTTATCATAAAAAATACTGATTTTTTAAAATATAATACGTTAAAATACACTTTCACACGCACTTTGTTCTTGTAAACAATTTTTTAAAAACAATATTTTTAATAATAATTATCTCAAACTTTTAGCTATTGTTTAGGCACTTTTTAGTTATACTCCATGATGCGGAAAGAACCTATGTATATATGTACTTTTAATAATAAATATTTATCTTCATTAATTAAAAAGAGAGAACATAAGCTTTGTTCAGTTTTTACCTAACGTGTATCCATATATATTCTAACTCTTTCAAAATGAAGTCATTTATCATTATTTCTGTCACATTACGTAGGTCATAAATTAAGCGATGCGCTATCCAGTCAATATCAAACTAATAATCAAACAAATAAAACACAAAATAATATAGTCTATTATTATTTATAGATTCACTCTTCATTCCTGCTCCATCTACAACGAACGGCACGCAGAGGACCAAAGGAAAATCAACATGACGTACGTCGGACGATAAATCGTTGGGAGTAAAACTAAGCATTTCCTTCGTATTATAAGTATTTTTAAATCGATGTATGTAAAAATACCTGTAGAGAAAATTGTATTAAGCAATAGTTTTACATATGCTTATATTATTTTTATGAAACTAAAAAAATGTACGTAATATTACAATTATTTTAACAACCAAATTGCCTATTCTCTTGTCTTATACAATATGCTGTAATTAATAATTAATTAACCATAATTATTCATTAAATAATATATAATAAATATAATAGATGGCTACTAGACACCGAGTAATATAAAGTTAATGTTAAGGTAAAGATATTATACTGATTTCTGTTATGTCGCTTTATTATAAGATAATTTTATTATATCTTTCAAACGCTTTTATTTTTAACCGACTTCAAAAAGGAGGGGGTTATCAATTCGGTTGGTATATTTTTTTATGCATGTACAACGATTACCACGGCAATTGTGGACAGAAATCAAAAATAAATCTTATATTCGGTAGGATATACTTGCAGTTTGAACACATTGTTACCAAGTTAGAATCTGTTGATGGGATCCCAGGAAAATTTAAAGGCACTTATAATATTTGAGTATATTGCAGACTTACTGTATAAAGAAGATAAGTATTTAAAAGCTATAG
>MOOZ01000061.1:781576-791680 GCA_002930495.1 Cecropterus lyciades | reverse complement strand
TATATATATATATATATTATTTTAATTTCATTATTTATTTTTCTTAGTGAATACATACCGTAATAGGTATATTATTGAATATTCTATGAATATTTCAAATGTCTACCCATTTCCGTTATTAATATCGAGCAAAAAAAATCACGTTTGTTGTAAAGCCCCCTTTCAATATTCATTTTATTCATTTTATCCCACTAAGGCGAAAGGAGGGTTATGATTTAGACCTGTATGTATGTATAATTAGACAAATAAGGTTTCGTTAGAAGCCTCTTTATCTTAGTGCGAGTTAGTGTAATAGGATCAACCCTAAGTCAGTGCAGATGAAGCGATTTCGGATTTCGGGCCTGTGAGGAATGTAGCCCCCTAGCTGGAGCCACGGAAAAGGGACATAATAATGTTAAAAATTGAATAGGGATCTTTAAAGGAACCTTACTAATGCTTGTCTTCTTTTCACAGTTTACTTTCGACGGATAGACGCAAGGATATTCCGGCCAATCATCCGGAATCCATCAGGGCACGCGTGTATATGTGCGACGAATTTCTGGAAAACATAGCATTGTTATTTTACAATTATTTATTATTAATATTAAACATGCATGCAGCACGAGAAGGTCTGACTACTTACCCTGCATTCAATGTAAGTGTTGCACTCCATAGGAACAGCGTAATAAGCGAATAGTCTTTTATTATGTTATAGATTGCACGACGTTTCGTTAAATTGACTACAGCGCTCTCTAGGTGACTTAAAGTAAATAATAAAAAAAATGTTGTGTAAGTATCAAAGGTAAGAGCTTTCTTACACATTTTAAATATGTAAACATTATTGGAAAATCACTGTTTGCTAAAGGTCTTATGTGCCCCTTAGCAGACTCAGATCCATAGATGGATTATTCATTTGTTCGCTGAAATCTAATAAATTGCTAAGAATCCTCATGACCTGCGAACATTTGAGGAGTTATAAAGATTAAGAAATCTATCAAACCAAGTCTAAACCTATGTATTGAAGTTATTCTACATAGTTAAATATAATACAATATGAAACAATAAAACTTTGACTGCTTTATTAAGTCTGCTCTGCACGATAAATAGCTTACATGAATTTACATAACTCCAAAATAAGTTAAACAAAAAGAAAGTTTACAAACTAAAACCCGACTACTAAAACACGCTCTAAAATTTATAAAAACTACGAAACAGGAAAATCGTTTCCTTTGAAATTATAATGTACAAAATATTAAAAATTTACCGGCTAATAAATATAATAATAATAAAACAACTTACTTATTATTTTTTTTTGTTATAGCGGTGTCGGAAATACATAATCTGTGAGAATTTCATCTGTCTAGTTCATGACGGTTTATGAGATACAGTCTGGTGGCAGACAGACGGACAAACGGACAATGAAGGCCCTAGAAACTGTCCCCAAATCTGAATATGTTGTCTATCTACGCTATAGAATTTACATAAGTTAAAGTACAATAATCTATAATATATAATATTATTATTAACTGGGTCCCGCGGTTATACCCACGTTTAAAAAATGTTAGGTACCTTCTATATAGCATATAGCCCAAATTTAAGACCTTGGTGGCTGCGTCTGCGTAGAATGCGCGTGGTTTCTTTTTTATTTTGTTGTATTTGTGAATCCTAATTACAATTTCTAAAACAGAAGTAGCCTAAGTAACCCCTTATAACATCAGCTATCTACCAGCAAAAGAACCGTCAAAATCGGTCAAAATCAGACAGACACAAAGAATTTAGTAATTGATTTTCTGATATCAGTATTTAATATATTTTCATATACATTTGGTAAAAAGCTGTTATTTTAATATTACAAACAGACATTACAATTTTATTTATATGTATACATTACGGCCGGCAAGTTAGTTCTTGAGATGTTACTAAAAATATTGTCATCTCAGTAAAGTTCATATACTTTTGTCAAATAATATCTCTTCTAAGCATACAAATAGAGAATAAAATTGAAATTAAGTAAAATTTCTATAAATAAATGTATATTAATATTGCGATAGTTTCTTGATTGATTTAATTTAAAGGTATCACCTAAAACAGGCATGATTTTGGTAAGATGGAAGAAATCCTGATGGGCTTAATAAAACATCCTATTCTGTATCCAGATGTATTATTATAAGTTTTAGGTGATCCCATCTTTTAATTATCTACAATATTCTGATCAATTGCATGTAAGTTCGTTTCGCTTTACTATAAATTATCTATTAATTATCCGTCATAACCCTTTCAAGGTCCACTAGATACTGGACTATGACCTCCCCTATTCGCCATTGATAATTTGATAGGATGACAAATAATTTCTTATATGTATATATTTTTGAAAAATAATATAAACCATAATAATATAAATATAATATAGTCAGATGTGGTTGGACATAAAAGAGATTTCGGGCGTAAGAAATTCCGAAATCCACTGAGCTACTTGTATCACTGCTTTTGTCTACTAAGTTTTATTATAGTACTAAAGGTTGATACTATTTAATTGTGTTTAACAAAATGTCTTTAATGATGAGTGAACGAAGTTTGCATACAAGTTCTCTTAATAGTTTAGCTCATACATGTCTTGTCTGGACTTTTTAATTATATAAGAAGCTAAAGGATAAATAAGATACCAGTTTTTAATATGTTGTTCTTGACCTCTTGTGTCTTTAAAGTTAATACTTTTTCCATCTTGGTAAATGTGAAATAATGCGCATAAGCCACTAGTTTTTTTTATGAATTATTAGGAAATAACAGTAGGATGTTACTAAACATACGTAAAACAAATTGAATACATAGAAATGTTTTTTATTAATTTAATGTTCAACATTTTATTATTTGCAGACGAAACATATGGTTTACGTAGTCTTATCATCATCCGCTTCCAACGATTCAGATTCAGCAGTTTCTGCAGTGTTGTTGATGTTTTCGGTGGTGTAGATGTTTTCGCAGTTGACCAGGTCTGCATTTACACAGAGGGCAGAGACGGGGTCGAATGCGTAGCCAGGGTCGCAGGAGAGCAAGCGAGCGCGGCCATTCTGGCACGAGAAGAACATGTAGCAGTCACCTTCATACCTAGAAATAATAAGTTAAGGTAATAAGAATCTTTGAACCTTTCTTTTCAATAAAATAATGGAAAAAACGAATGAAAAATAGTATTTTTTTAAATGTTGCTACAAATTGTAAACTTAAGTTGTTTCATATTAAATAATAAACAAGTAGATACAATTACAGATAGGTACGTAGAATAATTCGAAAAAAAAATCGAATAATTCAAGGTTTTTTAATTAGTCGCGAATTACTTAATTAGTCGCAAAATTTTGAGTGTTTTCTCTCTGAAAATGAATTTGTGGAATGTCACTTATTCAACCTGTCAATATACTCACGCGCATGCGTGTAGATATTCTATTCACTGATTCAACCACTGAACTAGAATTCCGCTGATTGACACGTGAAATTAAATTGGAAACAATAGAAAACCCAGTGTTATTTTAATAATCCGCGAATTGTATGAATTATTCAAAATTTTCCGAATTTTTCAGAACTTTCCAATTTTTTAGAAATTCACCAAGTTTTTCGAATAATTCGATTTTTTTTGGAATTATTCGTCAAATTTCAAATAATTCGAAAATTCGAATTTCGAATCGAATATTAATATTCGATTCGATTCGAACGACATTCGCACGCCCTAATAGGTAGTGTTAAGTTATTATTGCAAATTAGACTTCTTTATGGGTTTGTTCACAGCTTGCTTCCCCTGAGAATTAGTTGGAATGTCTTGAGTAAATGAATTTGCCTTACTTCATACCAAATTACTGTTTGATAGATACATGGTCTTGTGTAAAGTTATACACACAAACTAAGTATACAATTACAAATGTTATTAGTGGAATGATTTCATTGTTAAAAGTTGAAATTTATCAGAATACGATTGTAAGATATATTCTGCGTGAGTAACTTTTGTTAACTTACTTGTAGTTGGTGACATGTGCGTAGCCGTCCTCATCGTAGACGGGAGGTGGGCAGGTAAAGCCAAGGTAAGCTGAAACAAAAGATATCAATTGAATCGTGATCTAGTTGACACAGATACATTCTTTCTTACATTATAAGGAGTATTACCTTCAGAATTACAGCCAGGAACGCGTTCGGGCCAGTCACAACGAGCTGATGCAACGTCGAAGGCGAGTCCGTAAGGGCAGAACATGTCATAGGCTCGACCCTCCGCGCACAAGCGGTACTGGCTGCAGTCGTCCTCCGCCGTAGCCAAGGGCGAGCGGAAGAAACCATACTGCCGAGGGCACTCAGCAGTTGGCAAAGGTGGCTCTGAAACAATAAGTATTTAGACTAATATATCCTGGATTTTCGGAGCCGTGAAAGTCTAATGGTTAAAACTCGTCCCCTCAATTGAGGGTCCGAGGTTCGAATCCCAGGCACCACTGATTTTTCTAAAAGGATGTTATGTTGTTGATGTTACGAAGGATGTTCGTATTGGAAATTAATTATCACTGATTTACAGTAAAGGAAAATATCGTAAGGTAACCTGCACACCTGAGAGTTATCTAAAAAAAAGAGTTCTCAAAGGTGTGTGAAGTCTATCAATTCGCACTTGGCCAGCGCGGTGGACTATGGCTTGAAACTCTCTCATTGTGATTTAGATTTTCATTTTCTTGACTAATTTGAAGGTTATTCTTGGATAGCCAAAAAATATGATAACAGCGGTTTGATTTTAGATTTGCGAAGAGAGAAGGGGGCTTTAGCCTCTAAATAGTCCCCCGGGATCCACCTCTAATAACTTCCAATGTCATTGAAAATTAAAATACAAGACGTACGAGAGGAGATACGGCCGTTGCAAGGCATATCAGCAGGGTAGCTGCATGGGTAGCTCGGCCATTCAGCATTAGGGTTGTAGTTCAAGCCATCGGGACAAAACATCTTCATAGCTTCATAGTCCTGAAATTTTAACAAATTGATAATGATAATAATGAACATTAAATGTTTAGTAAATTAGTTTTAAATAGGTTTTAATACTCTTACCCTGCACTCATAATAGGCATCGCAGCTGTTATCTGATTTGTAGTAACCATTGCGTGTCTTGCACATATTATCGTTCCTTTCAATAATTGCCTGACCATTGCCTGCGATGATAATTGAATTAGTATACCGAAATCAAATATTGCACAAACGTGTTTATAACTATTTATAGTACTTACAGACTGCGAACAATAAGGCAATGCCTACAAAAAAGTGCATCTTTTGGCCTTTTCGATGTTACAAATGCTCGTTGTGATAATAGGTAGCTGAATGATGACAATACAGCCACTACACGTTATATATTGATATTCTAATTACTTTTAAATGACTTATAAATACACATTTAATTTATTGATGAATATTTGTGGTAATAGTGTTTTATACGAATAGATAGTAGCTAGTTGAGCAGGATATAGACAGCGTAAAATAATCAACAAAGTAATTTTTGTGATACTCATTTATTTCATAAAGTACCAAATCAGTATTGTACAAAACTCTATGCCTAACTATACAGTAAAGGACGATAACGATTTAAATTTACAAGTAGTGTTGGTGTTACAAATATAATTTATTAGGTTACATATTACAAAAGGACATACGGATATATAACAAATGTGAAAATGACTAATTTTGAGGTAAATCCTAACAGTATCCTATATCTCAAGACCTTCTTCGATGTCGTCTAAAAGGTCAGGAAGGTTTGTTGTGGTCAACTCTTCGTACGCTTGAACCCTTCCAATTTTGCCGTAAGATTTTTGTGATTTTTGCTTTTGGTAAGCCTGTTCTGCGAATGATCTTTCCTTTTCTTCTTGCTTTGATCGTGTCGCGGCTGATTTGAGCTCAGCAGGGCAAGCGTCTACCTCCTCAGCAGATTGGCAGGTCTCGGTGACTTCGTCGAAGGCTGTGTAGCCTCCGCAGCCCAAACGACGTGGCTTGCCTTCGATGCAAATGAAGTAAGTTTGGCAGTCAGTTGACGATCTGGAATTGTAATTTGTTAGATTAGTTTAACGTAATTAATTATTCAAAATGTCTAGGATATTAAATTATCAACGTCTTATTAATGGTATAAATGCGAAAGTTTGTGAGTATGTATGTGTGTTTGTTATTATCTGGTCTAATTTCGCTGAAATTGGCTCATAGATGCAATGAAATAATTGCAGTTTAAATAAACAAATGTTTCAATAAAGTATTCATTTCAAGAATGTTCTAAATTAGGCTTTTTATTTTTTATAATTGCCACTAAAAATTATAAACTTCCTTTGACTTTAAACGAAATGATAATTAAAATCAAATAAAGATATATTAGTAGGTATAGTTAAATATCAAACAAATCTCGTTAAAAATACCTTCTAGTTTTTATGTGGTCAAAATACCTATGAATTATAATAATTTTATGAGATCGTGATATTTTTTATACGAAATGCAAATCTCTGTGACCTATGAGATCATCTACTCCATAAAATAATAGGATATTCCATAAAAACAATTCAATAACAAGTTTGTGACTTTTTATATTTATTTTCTGTTTTAACAATATATTTTCGAAAGCTACCTAGATCGGATTTCCAATATCTGTGTATCCACAGATCCTGTCTGAATAATTTTATTGTTGCATTTTAATGTTCTCTACTTTTGTGTTAATATATCTCATATCTATGATTTGCTTTTTATTTAATGTCGATTTTGGGATAGGAATGTAAATAATGTTATGGTTCTTTTGGTATGGTGCTTGCATGGGTTCGTGATGCGGGATGGGTTTCAGCTCTATTCCACCGAAAAAGTTATTAAATGGATCGAATTATCAAAGCACACACCAGTATAATATATAATATCCCAGAATCAGAAAAGGACAATTTAATGGACAATTCTTAAGTAAGCATTCTTAAACATTTGTTGGTCACGATGCTGTTGTTTGACTAATATAGAAACTGATAGCTAATTTTTATTCGCACAACCGCAAAATTAACAGTCAATATCATGGCTTCATATTAAAATAAACAGAATTCCAACAACCTATAATAATTATTGTAAACCTCATTAAAAGTCGATTCGTTAGTTAATTTACGGACATAAGTAATTCCCTAAATGTATGCGAGAACTCGTTATGCAAACGTTTGGTATTTCTAACTTGATTACATAAGCAAGGTCAGCGTTCATCCAATGACATTTAGCATGACCTGCCTATTTGACCAATGAGGCAACTTGTTATTGGCACTGTATTATCACAGGCTTGTGCTATGAGCCACAATAGTGTGTTGCAAAAAGTTTAAGGAATTGTAGAAAATTCCTCGCTCAGTAGATTTTGTTTTCGGCGAAGTTTGCGCCCAACAGAAAAAAAAAGCAGTTGATATATGATATGATCATGCTGTCTGATGGTTAGAGGCCATAGCCGCCTGCTATTTGTAATTAACTTCATATAAGATTGTTGAGGCATGCAGTATTGAGTATCACCACTATATCTCTTCTCGTGGACTATTGAGGGGCGACTATGGGCCAAATCCAGGTGATGGTTAGCACCGTTTTCCTAAGTAATATCGAGACCTCGTGCTTTTACCAATACGAATGCCAAGGGCGCTGACTATTGGCAAAAACCGCATTAGGGCGTTTGTTTAGCAGTGAATCACAAAAGGCATATGGAAAATGGAAGTTTGGAATGCTTGCTTGATCACTCCATTTCTGCCGGGATCTCAATCAGAACACGCTAGCGCTAAACAAATGCTTTCATACAGCGGGAATACATGATAGTGATACCACCAAAGTCGAATTAAGACGAGTTGTTGGTTACAAACTTTTGAACAGTTGACACCGATGAAACCAACTTTTGAGTATACCGACTTGTCTAAAAACCGGTTCATAACGTTCGTAAATTGTCAGTATACAAGCATTTTAATATACCGACCAGACGACACGAGTATCGTAGCAGTTACCAGGACGGTTGGACACGCGGTTTCTGGGTTCGATTCCCCGCCAGACGGATATCCAAATGGTGATTTTAAACTTCTGGTCTGTGTATTAGCTTGTGTTTTCGTCTGAAAATGTTCTTCGGAAAATTTTTGTGTGAGCATATATTGAAATGTAGACAGCCTTATGGTTTTAATAGCCACGATCGAGAGACATTGCGGAAAGTAACATAAATCAATATAAATCCTTAATTCATTGATATTCAAATACCTATAGTAGTTTAAATTTTTAAAGTAAAAAAGGATTTATGTAAATATTTTTTCCCTGTCCGAAGACTAAATTTGTATAAAATACCTTTTCATTTTGTGTAAAATTTAAAAATAATCAATACAAAATCAGGCTTGTATCCATTTTATATTTATTAATTTTGAGATCTGTTTTTAACAAACATATGTTTGTAAAAAACAGATCTCAAAAATACTAATCTACTAAATATTTTAATTGAATTCAGTAGTCTATATCTGAATTAATTTGTATTGATTCTCTAAGAACAAGTAGACAAAATGTTATAAGGCTATAGGTGATAAAATGTTATGTTCGTTGCATAAACTTTAGTTTCAAGAGAGTATTATTAGTAAGTATTATGTATGATATGACTTACTCAATAGGCGAAATAGGGACTCTGTCTACAATCGCGATGTTTTTGTAAACGATTGAGCGTTTAAATAAACATTTGATTTACCATTTTGTACTTTTTACTTTCTTATTTCGTTTTTAATAAGTATAAAAGTACAAACTTACTGTTGTTTATAATGCATATATGTTAAAAATAAAAGTTACGGGTACCTGCATAACGCATATATTGCAAAAAACGATAATTTGGACAATTAAGAATAAGTAATAATAGCATACTATAATTTTTGTCTGTCTGTTTGACTGTGAGGATTATTTAATTTAATTTAAAGTGTTCAAAAGGTTGTCCCCGTATCATGAGGTAGCGTTTAGTAGATATTTATTTCATTACAATCCAACTATTTTATCTAAATTTATTACAACTTTAAGTTACGTTATATTTTACGCGGCTGAAGCCGCAGGGCACATCTAGTGTGTAATATATTATGTAAATGTACTCTTAAAACGAATTTGAGACTGACGCACACTGTGTTCCGTTTCCGTTCCGTATATCTAAATGATGAATTCAGATTTCTGTTCAGTTTCTGGGTGTTAATGTATGTCTTTGTGTGAGTGCAAGACACCCACGAAACTTGAATAAATCCTAGTATAGGGCTATGAGTGGAAAGCGTTATTAAGTTTTATAATCAGTCTTAAATTACAATTTTTAGAATTCTTTTGTACCTCTAGACAACTATAGTTAGCGATCTAGGAGTTAAAAATGTGGTTTACCTGTAATATCTGAACCCAGCGGGAGGTCCAAGTTCTTTGGAAATTGGTACTTCAGGACACTTGAAACCAAGGAATGCTGGAATATTAATAAAACACGTATAATTATAATATAAATAACTTTCAACAATAAATATACAATATTAATAAATTAATTATGATTATCGTAAATGAAGAAAGTTGTTTACAGCTAATCATCTACAAATAAATAAATTCGTTTAGCTTATAAGGACCCGCTCCAAACTTCTCGAGTATATAAATACTCGAGAAATAAAATGAATTGAAATCTTCAAATAGGATAGGTTTTTCTTTTTTTCTTTTTTCTTAAAAAAAATATTTTATTTATTTCAGCAATAGGACAAAATGTAGAGACTAGATAATTTTGTTCTATTGCATCTACTGTAGTATTGCATATTCGTTTATATGACTCTACTTTGAAAAATATTTCTTAATCATGTTTATGCTTTTATGAGAATCTTATATAATTGATTATTATACAATATGTATTATGTATTCAAAGATGAAAATCTCAATTCATAATATTTAAATTCTTAATTTGGTACGCTTTAATTATGAACATTTTATAAATGCAGTACGATCATAGTCTTTATTATGTATTGCGCAATTTGGTTTAAAATCCTAGGGGGAAGTACAAATTAATCATTTCATGGGTCGAAAGGTGGGTTTCATACGACGCCTATTTCACGTGAAGCAGTTCTTGTGTAAGGGTGTAGAAGTAACAACGCATCTGTTTGTTGGCTT
>MOOZ01000061.1:746856-763451 GCA_002930495.1 Cecropterus lyciades | reverse complement strand
CCCCCCCCCTTTGCCTCTATTTCCAGACGACATTTTTTAAAATTATATAGCCTATGTCACTTTCCAAACTGAGACGATTCCAATGATAAAGAAATTAACATACATACAAACATGCATACGTACGCTCGAAGAACATTATCCTCCTTCTGATGCAGTCGCGTAAAAATCCCATTATGGGAGGCTTATGTCCAGCAGCGGATTTAAAAAGATGATGGATAAAATCTATAGAGTAGATGGATAGAAACGCAATAAGGCGGGTTTATTTAAATGAAAAGTAAAATAAAGAAATAAAAGAGTGACGTAAGTTTATTTTTTTATTACTTTGATACACGTTGCCTGTAGATTCGTATGAAATTTCACGTACAGTATAATACTTACCTAATTATAAAACTAGCAGAGCCACAACTTAAATATAAGTGCGTTATGAAAATAACAGATCAATTTCAGAAGCTTTTTAAATTTCATGGCAAGATACTAGCATGGATATATATAACGAATTTGAATATGTATTCTTTGGGTTATTTTTTATTTATAAAAAAGATATTTATCATAATAAGAATCCGAATCTCATAAAACAAGCTTACTTCACGTTTAGGATGCAAAGTAAGCTAGAACAATGTCTATTTTAATTTTCGTAATGAAATAAAGCAATTGAACAATTCCAGTTGATTCTATGTTGTATCTTCCGCTAATGGTCTATGGTTAACTAGATATGAACTAGATACTATCTTAACTCAATTACAGATGCAACAATGTCGACCTGAGTCTAAATTATACTTCAGTCAGCTATTCCACTTATAATACTACAATGTATGCTAACTAGAAGTTATAGGAGAAATTAAGCACTGTTTACTAGTAATCGAATTGATTTCTCTTTAAAAGTTTGTTGTATCCAGTATTTACCATTTAATTAAAATAATACGGCAGACAGCACCTATATTTAAGTTTGTGACTGTACGTATCGATAAATATATTTTCGTAAATGATCACATTGAGAGACTGTTATAAGTTTTTTAAAACTAACAGGCACTTGCTGCCTACGAGTGAAAACTCACCACATGCGTTGCCATAACCAAACCCCATTGTATATTACCTATAACTAAAATACGCCTAAGGAAATTGAACTAGTGCAAGGTATTCTCGCTTATAAGAATCTCGGGGGGTTGGAGTTTAAGAAAAATTGGTTGGTAATTTAAGAAAACAGTAGTCAAGTAACAGCAAATTTGTTTAAAATTTTTTATATGTTTGTCTGTTTGTTTATTTTTTTTAAGTTAGTTTTTTGTCAAGTAACACTTATATGCATATTGTGTGACTTAAATATTATTATTATTTTTTAATTTTATGAAAAGTAATATTTATTTTCACCCCGGAAACTATAAACGAGAAACGAAATATCTAAGGATAGTCTAATTAATAATTAAATATACAATATATAAGTCACTGGAATAGATAGCCGATACATGTAAAGATAAACTAAATGCATATGACTACTTAGAACTAGATTTCGAACGTGGTGAGTTTAATCACTGTCAATTCAATATATATACCTGACATACAGACATACATTATTATTAAAACATAGCATAGGCCCATGACACATTTATATCCATATTAGGCAGCTTATTACAAACATTATACAAACAAAATGTCATAAAATAAAAACGTAGATAAATAATAAGTTAAAGTATGTTGAGTAATTAGCGCTGGATAATCCGTATGATTAAAATTGCTGGCGAATTTGTCTATTTTTCAATTGGCAACATTGTAGACCGTTGATAAAAATGTATTTGTATGCTGTTGCCAATTAAAGAAATATCGCCTAATTCGCGTGCAATATAATTCATACTGTTTTACCATATCGCTTTATCACACAATTTACCTTAAATACCAAGTACATAGAAATCAATATTGTAATTGAAAAATATGAGATTGTGTAAATTCAATTTTAATACCAAAGATGTCGTTTTCACTATGTAAAAATTTCGAACAAAATACTCGTTCCAAAAGTTTTATGTATACCGATGAAAAGTTTTTTTATTCATTTAAAAGTGAAATGCTGTTATATTATTACTACAAATTACAGTATACACTTTTCTATGACATACATTCACATGCAATATAACTTCGCACCAAATAATTAGAGATAATTACAGCTACGCTATAAAAAGTCTAAGGACTCGCGTTTCTTTAAAGTTAATATAATGACTTATATCCTTTATATATAAACTTTACATCTAATCTTAAAGATAGGTACATGTTTATGTTGATTAAAATGCAATTCAGGAATCCAGCTGTTTATATATTCCTAGCTACTTATATATTTAAAAAATATGTGTTTTTATAATATATTAAGCAAATCACACTTGTAAACATTACAAAATAAAAGTAGCTTATACCCAATAATATATTTACCCTTAATTTTATGATGAGATTTATAATCATGCTCGTTATTAACAAGCCAAGGATTTATAGATTCGTATATACATTCGAAAATTGCTTAGTCAAAAATTAAAATACTAAAAATGTCAAATTAAACTATATTCGATATAAATTCGGTTATGTAAAGAAGTACTTAAAAACGAAGTCAAGTACATTCTTAACTTATACCAAACAAAACGTACAAAGCGAAATCATACGATATTTACAAGTGCTAAATCTAAAAAAGAATACTTAAATATATATTAAGGGCTAATTCCAGTCACGCGGGTGTACGCTCGCATGCGTGAGATACGTGACTCTTGTGCGTATGGCACGCATAACGGGTAAGGCATGAACGCACGGTAGGAAAAGTATTCATGAAACTAAAGACTGCAAGTTGTACACGCGGACCAGACCCGCGTGATAGGAAAAAGGCAGCAATTATAATTCTGTATCGGGACTAAGGTTACGAACATTAGGCCCTGGGTATAAACGAGGAACAGTCTATTTCTAATATAGTTAATCCCAACCCCACTGTATTCACATTGTTATGTTAATCTCCTGGAATTAATAACGATAATATTTGGTCATATTTTGTTAGGCACTCAAGAATAACCCTGCAGGTTATCGAAGACGACGGATTCAAGCCTCATAGGTTTTTTTGATATGTTTAATTCCGTGTCGAGACGAAAGACACTGAACACGTCTAGAAGGAGCGTAAGGCTCGGAAAAGAGGCATATAAAAATACAAGCATGTTTACTAACAGTTACACGGCGCAGAGTAGTATAAGTTAAGAGTCAACTATATTCACATCATCTATTTTACTATGTCGCATCTAGACGTATGTATCTTCGGTCACGACACGACACGACACAATCTGTAAAGTCTCAAAAATTAAGGCGGAAACGCACCCTGTAACACGATTGCTTAGAACTTACGTGAAAAAAGTCTTTGTCGAAAAGTATCAGAGTCGCATTAAAGGGTGGACAAGACTATAGTGCGCAGCCATTTCTGGTGCCGAATAGTTTTTTGAGTTCCGGCATGATGGTGTTTTTGACGTAAGAGGATTGGCGGCCGGCGATCGCGTCCCGCTTGGCGTTTTTCACGTAGTGCTTGATGCCCGGCTTGTGGATGAGGAAGGCGTTGTTCAGGATCATGAAGTTGTAGTCCTGGACGCATAGGACATAGCCCTGGAAAATAAAATGATAACTACGATGTAGGATATAATTTAGAAAGAATACAAAAAAATGTTACAATTTTTTTGCCTGCGATTTAAAATTAAATGTCATTTGCTTAGCACATTCGTTTAAAACTCTAAATATGAAAAACTAGTGTCAATTTTGATCGTTTTTTGACTACTGATTTTGAAAACGGTATCACTGATATTAGACGGACATTCATGAAAATATAAATAAAAAAATAATGACCTTAAAAATATTTTTTATTGTTGTTTTATTAAAAACAGATAATAGTTCGTATATTTGTACCTATATGTGTTATAAGTGTCGTAAAACATTACAACAAAAGAAATTAAACAACTTCACTAAAAAGTACCATAAAAACTGCTACTTCAGGACAACAACCGATGAATATAAAAAGTGGGAGGTTCTTGAACCCATTTTGATTTGACCAGTAATATTTATGTGTTACGTGTTCAAACAGACAGATATTCATAAAATTATTTATTTTATATGGTTGTAACATTAAAAAATTAACATTTTTAAACACTTAAACATATTACATACAGGTATTAAATAATATAGCTGTGTCTCGCTGTTTCTTGTTCGTTAGCAACAAGTGCCAAATGTAACACAAACAATATATTTTAATCAATAAAATACCAATTTAATAGACCTTCTTTATTAAGCGACCTTGTACTTCAGAGAGGTCAAGTTGAATCGTCGATTATACACACTTTAATAAATTGTGCTAGCCTTAAATATTTGTCAATAAATGGGCTATCAACTTCAAAAATACTAATAAAGATGTAATTTGACCAAACAATTATACCTGAGTCATTTTGTCCTTCTTGCCTTCCCAGCTGAGTCTCTCATCGTAGTGTGGGTCCAGGTGAGTTCCGATAAATATAGGCTCCCAATGGACGAACTTGCCGCGTCGTTTACCTACGTGGAACACGTCCATTTCTAAAAAATGATAAAATAATATTTGCTTAGAAATAGGTTGAATGAGACAAGACCCTTTCTGTTTTATTACATTGGGATATGATTTTTTTTATAAACCTTAAAAGGGATTATCTTTTTTTCTGATTCTTCTTTTGATTTTCTTGATTACCTTTTAAAAAGACAAATTGGACGCTATTCGTCCAATTATAGTATTATAAAAGACGATAAAATTTCCAATAAAACGCAAAGAGAAATTCTGTGTGACCTTTAAAATATCCAAAATCAATGATTTTATTATGAATGAACTGATACTGCTAAGTATAACCAGGTGTTGATTGGGAGTTTGCAATTTTGTGAATTGGCGTAAGAACTTAAACTCTAAGCCGGCCGTCTGGGAACGGGCAAGGCGCGGTCGTTGAACCATAATACGCAATTAGAATGCCCCATACGACCGCCACGCCATACTGCTTCAGCATAAATAGCTCACGACAGTAACACTACGGAGATTAATTGCCCCTGCATCGCAATTAGATATGCGAAAACGAGCACACTTTTTTGTACGCCCATAAACGTTGCTTTGATACTTTTATTGCTCCCGCACTGACATTTAGGTCAAATGTCAGTCATATGTAGGATTGTTATGGGAAATTATAAAGTATGGTTTAACGACTCAGTTTTATTTATATGGTATTATGTTTTTCTTTGAACAGTTGTTAAACTCGGCCGATCAATCGAGGGTCCGAGTTATTTTTTCTAAAAAAAATGATGTGCGTATTAGAAATTAATTATCACTGCTTTACGATGACGTTCTCAAAGGCGTGTAAAATCTACCAATTCGCACTTGGTTAGCATTGACTATGGCCTACACTCTCATTCTGAGAGGAGACCCGTGCCCAGCAGTGGAATAATAATGGGTTCACGAGAGATGTTTTGCTGTATTCCTCTCATTCTTTTTATCTAATTTTAACGGTTATTGTTATAGAATATCAATCTTACAGTTAATATATCTTCTCGGTACATTTATAACAATAAAATTTAATAACACTGCACTAAAAATGAACGAGGTACATTTATAAGTTGAAATGAACCAAACACAAGCTCATCGAAGCGTGAAAGCCAAAACTGACATCAAAGCATTCAACATATTTCACGTGCATCCAATTATAGCCGATCAATTTGGAAAAGTAGGTCGTCTGTACATACGATTAGTTTCCGCTGCAGACATCCACTGCTGACCCTGGGGTATGTTGTGGCAATTAGGGCAAACGTGTTTGTGGAAGGGTATCGCCGTCTTGTTGGCCAACATCGCTTGCAGTTCCGTTTTAGTTGATGGCACCTGAAAATAAAGCGTTTAAGTACTTGAATGAGTTCGATGTAGGCGCAAAATTGTTTTCAACATTTTGGCATGTTTCCAAATTGCACTTTTGTGTAGTGCATGAAACTTTGTATACAAAAGTTACAGTTTTAAAATTGAAAGGTTTCGAAGTTTAATGAGACATTTAAGTTTCAACAGTCAAAGACACTTATGAAACTGACCTTTGAAATAGATGTTATAGATATAATTAAACATAATGATTCAAATATACCAATTACGTTCTATTACAAATAACAATTTTAATATCGTTTCAATGCCATCCTGTTTTGCAATATCTATGAATACTAAATATCTATAGGAATAGAAATAGTCTAAAAAGAAACAGTGTCCGTAGTACGAATTTATTACAATCCTTTAAACGATCAGCGTTTACGTTTTAATATGTATAGATGAAAACGTAAACGGTGATCATTTTAAGGATCGTTATAAACTCATCCTAAGGGCACATCAAGGGTATCTTTTTCTGTTTGTCTTTTTTCGCGCGATTTCTTTAGCTTTTTAGTTAAAGTGTTATCGATAATCGATAAATATAATATAACACTTGTAAAAAGTAGTAAAACGAATACTGCGGTCTAAACTGCGAAAGTTTGTGAGTATGTTTATGTGTGTTTCTATATGTGTGTCTATGTATCTCTTTCACGCAAAAACTACTGATCGGATTTCGGAGTTTATGAGCTAGATTAACACATAGGATACATTATAATGGTAAACGTGAGAAAAGCGAGCGGAGTCGCAGGAACAAGCTAGTAGATTATATAAACTAACTTACTTAGCCGTTCGTGCGTCTCTAACACGAAATATTAATCGATTTGGCTGCGTCGCTCCAAGAGAGCATATTATATAGTGCCAAGTTTTTGTAACGATGTCTGTATAAGTTAGCCTGGATCGATACGAGACAGACGGTAAACAAACCTACTTGTCCTAATTCTTTATCCGATGAGAAGGCGTGAACACATATTAAGTGTCTGCAAAGTGATAATACATGTAAAGGTTCGCAGTTCCGTAGAAATAAATATTTTAGAAGTAGCAAACTTTGTTTTTTAGCAAAGAGCACAGAGTGTAGGTAATGGTCAGCGACGACTACTCGTGGAGATGTATAATAAGTCTTGAAAGCAGCCCACACATGTGAAAATCTAAGGGCGTCGAAAGCCATTGGGCCAGGGGAGGCAGGTTATATATAGAGTATGGGTTTTTGCATTTCTAGGGAGATCAGGGATTACCTACGGGTAGTGGGGGTACCCGTTAACGACGCCCTTGACGGCCATTTACCATTAGGTGGACTGCACGCTACTTTCCGTTTGAAATAAAAAAACCGGCTAAGTGCGAATTGGATTTCTGCACAAAGGTTTCGTTCCGTACTGTATATTCTATATATAAAAAACGGGAAAATAAGCACAGTTGCTGTATGGGAGCCCCCTTAAATATTTATTTTATTTTTAGTTTTTATGTTTAGTATTTATTGTTATAGCGGCAAAAGAAATACATCCTCTATGAAAATTTCAACTGTCTAGCTATCACGGTTCATGACATCTCAGCCTGGTGACAAACTGACGGACAGCGGAGTCTTAGTACCACAGACCCGTTTTTACCTTTGAGTACGAAACCTTAAAAACGGTCAGTCGCACTGATCTTTGAAAGATATGCTACAAGATGTTTAAATTGCAGACGAGACGGCGTATTAAGCCGTATGTAAGAGCGGACGCCATCCATTTACTTTGTAATTTATTGTACAGTATCTTTAGTCTTTTTTCATTACCATTTGACTGTTGGCATTTGAATCACGGTTATGCATACCGGAAACAACGCATTTGGACTTTCGTAATTGTTACGGTCTGTAATCGTTACATGAACAATTTGCATTTATGTCTGTTTTATGGTTTATGTTCATCGTCGTTTCGTTTTGTTTATGAACGTCTTTGAAATTCAGCTATTTGTTCAGTTGAAAATATGTAATTATAATAATATTATAAATGCGAAAGTTTGTGAGGATGTATGCGTGTTTGTTGCTCTTTCACGTTAGAACTACTGATTGGATTTGGACGATTGGCATGCAGATAGTTTATGGCCTGGATTATCGCATAGGATACTTTATACGTAGTACATGACTCGGGTTCAGCGGCGGAAAAATGGTAATATAATATTTTGTAAATAATGATAAATAAAATGGTTTTATTATTTACGAAAATTACAAACAGCCTAACCTACTATTCGTCCGGAAACAAAGGGACAGCCCTTTTGAACCCTAACTGTTACCGGTTTGTAGATAAAGCTTTGCAGAAAATGATATTATGGCGAAATGTAATAACCATGTAAGGAACTAACAGATAAAAAAAATAATACCGAGCTCTCTCGAAATTAATATTTATTATTCTCTATTGTAACATCTGCTAAACATACAGTAGTCAAATCTGGTGTAATTAAAATGGAAAATCTGAAGTAAAAAGAAATAGAAATCGGCCAAGTGTGAATGGCGTTCGGATACGGATCTGGTATAAAAAGTAGGAAAGAAAAATACGTAATTAGCAAATACGTAACACAAATAAGCCCGACTCGCACTTGGCCGGTTGAAAAAGTAACACGGAAACAGCTTGCAGTTAGCGAGGTAAACGGGTACAGTTAACAAAACTTACTTGAACTTTGGCGTCAACTTCGAAGATGCTTATCGGAAAGACTCTGGGGTTCGTGGTAGTGTTCAGTGGTTTTGCGTTTCTTGCAATCATGTTAAGGAATCGAGGTATTAGGTTGGGACTAGGGTACAGTTCTATGTCGGATGGCAGCACAAAATGAGTAAGAGCGGCATCTCTCGCGATGTTGCGGGCAACATTCACTGGATACAGTAAATTCTTCTCTTTCATGTACGTAGTGCTCGCATTGACGATGTAAGGTGGCTTGACAGTGCAGTTGTAGGGAGTCGAGAGGAAACTCTCTGGATCTGGAAGCTGGAATAAGAATGAGTATTAATAACACAATTTATTTAAATATAGAAGTAGCAAACGAGCAAGTGCTCATTGACATATTTTATCAACTCCCATAAAGATTGAAAAACTAAGATGGGCCGTGCGGGGATGGGGCCCCGAAGACTCATTTGGATTGTCTTGTATAAGTGTTTGTCCCTTGTCTAATAATTCAAAACGAGCACATTAGCTCTTAACATTTTATGAGCTGTTGTGTTCTGGTATGACACCAGAGGCTGTAAGGTAGAAATGTTGGCTTCGAACTTGAAGCTTGAAGGGATTTTTAATTTTAAAGTAGGTATATAATTGTAATTACTGTATTAGTGATTTCTCTCGCTCATAGACTTTTAAAATCAACTCCATCTAAGAGGCCCTTTTAAAGTTGATCAGAGCGTCGTTACTCCAAAGATATTTTATCAGACACCAACCTTACTGGGTATGTGTTTATTAGAGAAGAAAATGTGGAAGGTGACGAACTGACGGATCAGGTCATTCCCGAGGCAATCACGGAGATATCTGATGCTGTTCACAGTTGGAGCCATGTCTGCCCCGGGAGCGTGTATCGCCAGGCTTACAGGTGCCATCCATCTGTGGACAAGGAATGACTTAATCAAGATATTGTTCAGTAATAAGAGTAAGTAATAGTAAACTCGTTACCGCGAAGTATTTAAACGACCAAGACGACGATTATTTAGGATTTTTGGGTTATTTTTGGGATATTTAGGATTTCAGGTAGTTAACGTGTATTCGCCCGGGAGTTCAAATTGGATCATAATAATAATTATTTAACTATTTTTTAAAGATAACACTAGTTCTTTTAAAATCTAGGTCACATAAATATCACTTATACTGGCAAAATTTTTAGATTCAGTTGGAAAATAGTTGATATACTTTAAGCGGAGATTTTCTTAGATTGCATAAAGCGACACACTTTCAAAAAAGAAGTTGAAATAGGTCCACCACAACACAGATACACACGTTAAACTAAAAACACCCCTATCTTGCGTCAACGGTAAAAAAAACAATTGACAAACAAAAAAGAAAGAGTTACTGTTTTGTTTTTGACTATTTTTTGTAGTTAATACAAAATACAATCTTCTCTCTAGTCCTTTGAACAAATAATTACAAAGGTATTTTCAATCCATTGTTTGTTTACAAGGCTATCATAATGAGCAGCAGTTATCTAGCAAAGTAAATGAATAACATAAATTCAGAACAATCTGCCGCATCGACCAACTCGGAGCCGTGAGATGGTACTTAATGGGCCTCAAAGACACTTATTTTTAATCAATATAATGTTATCGAGTCTCTAGGGGACTAAGTTCGCGTGACTAACAACATTTACGCCTCTTTCAGCCTCGTTGGCCATCGATAGTTCCTTAACTGCCTACGAACGCTACGTGAATTATACTGTAGGGCAGAAATAGATAATACATATTCAAAGCGGTTCTGCTAGATGATAAAATTAGAACCTGTTGTTAATTGACGTTTTAAGTTATGTTTTAATGTATCCATATTAAATTAAGCGATAAAGAGTTCTAGTTATAGCGTCAAACCAATGTATTACGTATTTATTGCGTTTACGGTTTTAACAATATTAGGTATAAAATGTATTACAGGTTATTACTTAGCTGATAAAATATGCCTTTAAGTTGGTATGAACTATGTATGTATGAATATTCGTATGCGCTTCTATTTCAGGTACGTATCACGTACGTACGTCCGGTTGTCCTAAGTTAGGTTTGTGCGTATTAAAAATTATTTATCACTTGTTTAAATGACCAAGTAAAACATCGTGGAAAAACATTAAAAAGTTCTTAAAGGTGTATGTAGTCTGGCAATTATTCAGTTAGACAAAGCAGCAGACTACGGCTACTGCTTTTCTAGACCTTTTTCACCCTGAGAGTAATCTTAAGCCCAACAGTAGGTACACATAGGTTCATGATGACTTAACTAATCATCATAATATTAAAACAAATAAAATGTTTTAATTATATAGAGCTATAAAATTGACCTACTTACTGATATGCTCAATAATATATAAATAAATTTATCAATATTTATAGACACAGATTCGTAACTATTATACAATTTAATAACACAGTAGTCATTGAATCATTTATGACTTCACAGGGCGGCGCAAAAAATGAAACAAAGGTAATAAAACGAGGCGACTTGTTATTGATGGTGAGAATATGGTAAATATAAGGTGAGTGGCGCCAGCTTTTTAGGTCACGAATCCACGGTGGCAGTCACGGAAGGTGTGACACTTGCTTTTGCGGGTTATTTCTAAATAAACTTCATGTTTCTTTTCGACGACCCACGTGGTGGAGCGGTCATCATACCGGTCTGATACGTAGTGGGTCCCGGGTACGATCCCCGGCTAGCCAGACATCTGAATGATGAAATTAGATTTCTGCTCTGGGTCTGGGTGTTTATGTAATCGTCTTTGTGTGTCCATGGCACCCATGACACAGGAGAAAATCTTATTCTTTATTGAGTTTACTGGTTTGAATATAATGTTTCTTTTAAATACTACACTCCTTAATTTTTTTCATTTTTGAAATAGTTCAATAGACTGTTGTTTTTTTTTTTCAATAAAAAAGAGAAAAGAGGATATTCATCGTTGTCGTTTTAAAAATAAATTACATTGCTTTCATGTGAAATGAGAAAGGAGCATGTTTGCCTGATAGTAAGTGATTACTGCCACGCATTAAGTTATCAACTGCATGTAAGGCCTAAGTCTTACTTAAGGGAATTGATTCTACAAATAGCACGCATTAGTGGTTGAACAAATGCGTGCCGTCCACAGAATAAGTTGGAATACTACGTGTACATGACACGCTGTTCAAACTACAACGCATCGCTTCAAGTCGCTTTACTTTGCTGTTATAAGACAGAAATAAGGTGAAATTTAACCACAATGAGTTCTATGACATTTACATACCTTATCATATCAAATAACCGCTAATTCAATTAATAAACTAGTAATAAACGTCACATACGTCCAAGTCACGATTATTCTCGAGTAAAGGATATTACTAATGAGCTCAATTAAAAGTATTCGTTCCTATATCAATTATTTAGAAATTCATAGACGTCTATCACTTACGACCTCCAGACTACTCCAACATGATGAATACAAATTAACATTTATAGACTCCTAAATTATTCAGACAATTATTCAAAAGCATATTCATTATCCACCCCACTTCTACGTATTCTTTACTGTGATTTGTTAATTTGTTACTCAGAAAGAATACATTATTTGTACTTAGTGAATGCACATGTGAATGTAACAAATGAGTCGTGATTGTAGTTAGATAGGCGTTAAGTTTAACACGTACAAGTTAGAATTCAGTTTCATTCATGTAGTCATTGACAATAGGTACGATAGGTAATATCATAGATGGGATAAGTTATCCACAATCATGTTCTTGAGATTGATCGTAAAGTTAATTGATAAGTTACTAAAACCAATAATAAATTCAAACTCAGCTCTCACCAAGAACGCATTTGCGATATTATTGTATATAATTAATAATTATGTAGTATTTATTTGATTTGGATAGGTGTTTGTGGGCACTAGTGGCCAATTAAGAGAAGTTTACTTTAATTCAGGTTATATCCATCGCATAATAATATTAAGATTGGATAAATACACACATTATTCTTAAAAACCCTTCAAAGATATTCTTTTTTAAACGTCCTTCATCTACAACCACATAGCAATATGTTTTGTTATTGAGAAGAAGCGGCGAAAGAAGCTTTATAATACATATCTTAATAATTTATAATACATATATACTCATCAGCTGTAGTATCTAGGCTTCGAACTGGAGTAGCGGCGTAGCTTACCGGAGGGCTAGACGGGGCAGTGCCCCAGGGTCCCCAAGCTCAGGGGGCCTCTTGGAAGTCCTTTCAAATTACAAACTGAACTAGTGAAAATTTCAGAATATAAATAAACCAGATAGTTTATGTGGGGCCCTAGTTTATTTTTTGCCACAGGGCCTTTTGTTACCCAGCTACGCTACTGAACTGGAGCATCCTTTATCGGTGAAATAGTTACTTGTTTCATAGTATACTGTTTACGCACCGGATATGTAATGACCTCTTTATAAATATGTCTAAACGATTAAATAAAACAAAAAATAGGCGAGAGCGCTTATTACGATCATTGGATGCACATATATAATTAATGCTGTAACTATGAGTAAATGGTAATTATAATCATTCATGTGTTGAACACATGACATTAAATATTAAACAAACCTACATTTGAGTGACACGATGAATAATTTATATCAACTAGAAGAGTAAACGGGTATGCAGTGCACATGATGAGTTGTTGAGATGTCTGCGTTTTTTGCATGATTATGGAATGATTATTTGTTTTCCTTAAGGAAATACCATTTAATCAAAATTAACGTGGTTTTGCGAGTGTTAAACAGACTTACTGAAAAAATTGTTTATTTATATATACGTATACGTATATCTTACGGTAAGTTTACTAAACTCAATTGGATAAAGTTGGAATTAATGCTGTCTATCTTACTTCTTAATATTGTTATAAATGCGAAGATGTGTGTGTTTGGTTACTCTTTCACGCAAAAACAGGTTAGAGGGAGACGTATATTCGTTGCGAAAAATTCCAAATAAGTTGGTAAGGGGAGAATCGCATTTCAACGTCAGTGTATAACATGTTATCCGGTTAGGTTATCGTCACGTGGACTGCATGTTCATTTCCTACTACTAATTTATTTAAAATATTAATATTTCGCTGCTTTGCAATATCCGCACAGTTCAAAATTCATCATTTTATGGCAAAGATATATTATTATCCTTATTACATAATAAAAGAATTGGAGCTTTGACTCCACTATGGTTAAAGACCTTTTAATTTCTATTATTTTAACTTCATTCATCATAAAGATAAAAATAAGCATTGTTTAGTTTTTACCTAGCTCTCCTATAAAATTAATGTTTTGTGTTGTGTTATTGTTCAGGCAAAACAGCGATTTGCACAGACAATGCTACTTGCGACTTTAATCATGCAGTAGAAACAATTCATCAATAGATATTTATAATTACAGATGTATAAATTTATTTAATTCCATAAGAGGAATGTTTTTGATTAATTCCGCCTTTCATGCAACGAAAACCTATTTAACCTCTCTGATCAAGCTGAATGAATTGGAGACGAGACCTAATCTCAAAGTATTTCCGTTCAAACGAATGCCAGATCAATACGGCCCTGCCTGCCGTGTCTTTTGTATGCCAACTCGATTCTTTCCCTAGGGCGGGAGCAGACGGTATAGCTACCTTTTATATCTAAGCACTTTTATATTTGCAAGGCTTATAAAAATGTAATAAAAGTTTTCATATGGAATGGTTGATATAAAATCATGTAATGTGACTTTTTAAAATGGAGTAGGTACGTACTTTGCTAATAAACGCCATTCGGTTTCGTATTTTCACTTATTTGGGTCACGTCATAGATCTCTAAATGGCATCTGAAAACCTCATTACTATGAATTTTTACCACTCATTTTCAGGGGTAGCATTCAATATGAATATTAATGACTAGGGTGACCTTAATATAGAAATCAAACAACATTTGCGTCAAGATATCTACTATTTTAATTTTGGTGCAGAATATATTTTTCATTGCTTGCTAATTCTAAATTACATTCAACTATAAGTATTATATTAAACTATCTGTATGCCAAATTTCATCCAAATCCAATCAGTAGTTTTCGCGTGAAAGGTATATGAACACACATATATCCTTACAAACTTTCGCATTTACATTATTAGTAATAAAAGACATGTAACAAGTCGTAGGTGCCACATTACCCATTGGTTATAAGTTGATCTAAAATATGTAGGAGTACCTATATATATGTAAGTCGCCAATCAATCCGGGATGGCGTCAGTGCGACGCGGGATGAAATTTTCTGTATGGAAATCTTGACAATGTCGACTTAATAGCTGTTTGTTCTGAATCATATGAATATTGACTATTTAAAAACGTACGACATGTAAAAGTAAAATGTAAAAAAAAAAAACACGAAACTATAAAATGAACCCGTCTTTTATCCCCAAGTTAGGAAGCCAATGGCAGACGATATACCTATGTTTCACTATCTATAAGCAAAGAGGGTTGGTTGTCGGGCGATCCGTTAGATCAATATAACGCACCTAGTTTAGCACTTGTTTCACACCGCGCCCTTATTAAGGAAAAGGGCCTTAATTTAGGAAAAGCTAATCGCAATTTCTTCACGCGTGATATTGGCCCGGGAATCCGTGGAATCGATTTTAAATCAACGGAGTTTTCGAGAGCTATGCGTTGAACAAAGCTGAATTTTATTCATGGAATTGGTACACAATAAGTAGAACTCTTTGTTGTATGACTCTGGAAGCATCACCGCCAAACCTATTTCTGACTTATAACAGCAGTATGCCCTGGTGAGGTCTCGTCTCTTTGTGGTTCGACTACGGAAGCACCACAGCCACACCTATTTCTGCTTAGTAACAGCAGTGTTGTGCGCTGTTGTGTTATGGTCTGAAGGGTGTGGTAAGGGAGACATACGTTTCCGATCTTAGTCCTCAGGGGTAGCAACGCATCTGTGGCCAATCTTAGGTGAGACTTTGATCTTACCTAGGTTTGATTACAGATGTCCACGGGCGGCAGTAGCCACTTACCATCAGGTGGGCTGCATGCTCGTTTGCTACTTCCGTGCTATAAAGAATAAAGAGTGTGATAAAGAAGATATATTTATCCAAGGCATTCCAACATATTCCTCAGGTGTAGCAATGCATCTGTGGCTAACCACACGCAAGATTCTCATCTTATGTGATTATAGATGTCCTTGGACGGCAGTGGCCACTTACTATCAGATTGACCACTTCCATATTATAAAAAAGTACTAATTTTCGATTAATTGCTAAAACGATATTAGCACTGTTATCCAAATGCTGAACTAAGGTTGAACTTTTTTAATTGGGTTAATCTGCATGTTATATTCTTTTAGATACCACATACGAGTAATTTAAAAGAGAAAGAAATCCCTGGGATATCTTAAAAAAGTGTAGAAATGTGTGTCAATCCCTGAGGACTAAGTTGGAATGCCTTGGAATAACATGTCTTCCTCACCACACCCTTTGAATCAGAAGACACGCATTTAACATGACAAGGGCCTGATGTTACAAAGCAGGCGGTGGTGCTCTAGGTATCAAACCATAACGAATTCCACCACCTTTATCTAAGAGAAGATATCCTTAATTGTAAGTACAGATGTAGTCTTGTCACAGAATTACTATATAGTACATGTTACTGCGTTTGAATGTAGCTGGCATTTGATACCGCAGTCACGTAAAATCGCGTTATGTATTACGCAGTAACGTGAGCGAGTTAGCGTCACACTTTTAGGAAACGGATTGACGAAGAATTTGCTCGTGTTTACAGGTATTGGTCTTGCGAAACAGTGAGGAATGTTACTGGGTAAAGAATATTGAAGGAAGTTAACTTGTAATAACGGATACAAAGGGTTTGGCAACGAGAGAAACTTGACTATAGTTGGACGAACTTTGCTGTGCACATGACGGTTTTCAAAAACAACTATGATTTTAATAGGGTCGCCTGAATGTGAGCCGATGCTCTATTATCTATGGTAATTTGCTGATAAGCTGCATCAGCGATTCTTCATTAACTACTGAATTAT
>MOOZ01000061.1:701989-715789 GCA_002930495.1 Cecropterus lyciades | reverse complement strand
CTTACCTAGGATTAATTACAGATGTTCATGGGCGGCAGTAGCCACTTACCATCAGGTGGGCTGCATGCTCGTTTGCTACTTCCATACTATAAAAAAAAAAAAAATTGCAATAATGAGACAATAACGTTTACGTATAATTTAAAACAAATAATGCGTAAGTTTTATTGAAATGTCCCCGATCTCATTAGTGTGGTAGTATGAAGTGTTTAGTTGTAACGCGCGCGCACGACGCCATTTTCGAATAACGATGCTCGCACGCACACAAATGTATATTAATACAGACAGAGATAAATAGAAAATTTGTATAAAGGGCATAAAGCTTTTTTCTTCCGTTACATAATATGTTCCCTTTAATACCATTTAATAAGCCTCGTTAAGTAACTTTATAATGAAAACGGAAATTAAGCATTCATCCGGTACTAACATAATAAATCAACCCTTTCTACTTAAAGTTTATTTGACAACCTGCAGTTTCGTAGAAGGTTATATTAATTAGAAATATTTAATATGAAAGTAATCGTAGTTGAGAATTTCTGTAAATATAAACAAAAAGGTAAAGATATTTACGTGTAAATGGTTTTTGTATCATCAGTAGAAAAGTAAGAAGTAAGATTATCTTATCAATATATTTAACAGGATTATTTTTATAAAACTAATATGGTTATATATCAATAATATGGTTTAGAATCAAAGTGCACACGAAAACATTAACGCAAAACATTAATATATAAATTTGATTAAAATTGATTCTAATTAAACAGATGTTATTGGTCTAAAGGACATTTGAGTATTTTAGAACTCAAAAATTTAGAACTTTTTCATTTTTTGGTATCGTTGTATCAGTTTCTCGAGTAAGGCAATTATAATAAATATTTGTACAAGCAAATTCTTCAATGCATTCCTATATTGATAAGGTCGTAGATGCAATGATTGTATGCATTTTTGAAATACGAGGATGCTGGGAAACATAATTGATAATGCGTTCTATTAAGTTGCGATCATAAATTAATGTTAAGATCAAATAAATAGAATTAGAATTGTTATGTAAAATTAATCAATAGAACATGAAACCCTCCATTAGTGTATATTTATGATTCAGTGCCTCAGTGTCGTGCTATAAAATAGTTTATTGTCTTGGATATTACTTTGTAACGACTGCATGTTAAGAAGAAAAAGAACTGAAGATTGCCTGTTGAAACTACCTAATGTTCACCCAGAAGTTGAAGTTGAAGTAAATTTAAACTCATATGAATATGGACAAGTTTACTTACCGCTCAACTAGAGGCTGGACATTGTCGAGGAACTCGAAGCCGGCGTGTGTGGTGTACGTAATAGTCTCGTGGCACAGTATTGATCCATGGTCAGCACGCACATAGTTCTTTAGGACCCAGAATTCACCGCGTTGCTCAGTCATCGGATGGAAGTCTCTCTCGTTGCATACCAGCAACATTCTCAAACGTGCCAACGTCGCATCCGACAACGCATTCTCGTCCACTATGTCGAGCATGGTCTCATTAGTCATTTCCGCCTCCGAGGGCACTAAGTTTTGGATTTTCTTCTCCAACTCCGCAATCGAAGCCGTGCTCGAAGTTGTTTTGTTGGTAGTCGCCACCGTAGACGGCGTTTTTTGAGAGGTGGACTCCTCGAAGTTCCTAATGCTCGATTCCAGGGGCCGAGACTCCGAGTCATTGCGAAGCTCCTCTCGGTTGATGTACCGGAACTCCGCACTCCTATCCGAGCCGTCGCTGGTGAGCGGCACCCACTCCACCCCCGGCCCGTTGCTCCCGGAGAGATGCATTGCCGCGTACAACAGCACGGCAATATTGATCACAATACTCACTCTAAATATAAAATTGCGTCGGTTTCCCAACATCATTAGGGCTTAGGCACTTGCGCTTATGAAACTATAAATTCGTTCGCTACAACGTCCTTCGTCGTCCTCTAGGACGCAGTTTCCGATAGGGTCCTGTGCTTGCGAGCATCACAGTTTATTGTGTCATCGGCAGGGGAGGGGAGGTGGGCGCCGTGCTGGCGCCGCGGTCTGCTACTGCCTCTGTAACAAGAAAAAATGATTAGCATCTTTGAATACTACTTTACATACGTTAAATAACTTATGAACGCATATTCTCTTAATTTATGTATGATTATGCTGATGAGGTACCTGCTGCTGAGAGTTAAGCCTGCATCTATTTGAGAAATAGATACGGAATAAAAATATAAGAAAATATAAACGCTTTCTACACTCATAGCCCCACAGTAGGATTTTCTCCTGTGTCGTGGATGCCATGGACACACTAAGACGAATACACAAACATCCAGACCCAGAACAGAAATCTAAACTCATCATTCAGATGTCTGTCTGGCCGGGGATCGAACCCGGGACCCACTGCGTGGCAGACCAGTATTGTGACCGTTCCGCCACGCGGGTCGTCAGAACCTAATACAATATATACCCAATATAAGTAACCCAATACAAATATGAAATAAATATTGTAATGGCCAAAAAGCTTTAGATTTATTATTGCGTCTGGCAATAGTTTACAAAATGTTTTGAATATGCCTGGTAGAGGTAGAGTAGTATCGGTACTTAATAATAATCATAATGAGAAAATTCATTACGTAATGTGAAAAATGAAAAAAAAAATTATTCATCTACAATTTGGGTATAAACAAACAGTGGTTGAGGCCCCCCTTTGAGCGTTTATTTGCTCGTGTTGGGGGACCCCGCTCATCCTTATCATTAGGGTACAATTTTTGCAGACATTCATTTTAATTAAATATAATTAATTTTTCTTACAGTTATATAATTATAGTGAGAATGAGTACATATGTATGCATGCATATGTGTGTGTGTGTCACATGTGTCATAAATTTTTCAGGAACTATATAAATTTGCAGTAATTATTTAAAACGGGTAATGAAATGGTCAATAACTAATTGAAATTAACTTTCTATTTAGGTTTAATACTATGTTATATTATCACCGTCAAGTCGAGTCAGCCTTCAGTAGATTTATTTCAAGTACGTAAATTATTGTGAATACTAAAAGTTCCGTTATACTCGTTAAGTAATAAAATCTCTATTACAGATGTTTACAGGTATCGTACATGCACCATGCACTAGAATTGGAAATATTGAATGCCTCATTGGCGTATATAAAAGCCGGAGGGGGGTTTAGATATCCGGACTCTCTCACCCGTTTACATAGGCGAGAAAGGAAAATTCTTCAAACGAAAAGACCGTTTTTACTCTGGACTCTTAGCATAGGGTGAGAAAAAAATTTGACGAGCCAATTTACTAATTTTTTCTTCTATTTTATCAAAGTATGCTCTTAACTATGCCCTTGCCTTGCTTTATTATAGGACAAAATCATGAATATGAATGGGCCGTATTACCTAAGCATGTAATTTTCCTGACATTCATATTTTTTCGACAATAAATAAGGAATACCCAATTTTATTTTTATAACGTAACGTTCCAGTGTAATATTTTTCGTAACAACAATAATTATAAAAATATTAATTTAATGGCCTAAGAATCTAAACACCTAAACACGTTTAATTTCTATAATGGATTGAGACCATGTGGTGAGCGGTTCAAAACTTTGGCTGTCATCAGTCTTTTGAGGTGCTGCTGGACAAAGGCCTATCCTAATGGAGTTTTTTCCCAGTCACCGCTGGAATGCTTGTTAGAGACCGCCGTGGCTATTGATGGTACACAGGAAGACGCTATTGTCCGTCTTGTGGATTTTATTCTTTAGTCACCTCTGTGAAATTCACGGGGAGAGAGTGAGTGGCGCTACCACAAGGCACACGTGACAAACATTACACGGCACAAATTGTTCAAACGAACGCAGTACAAAGAGGTTATTTCCCAGAGGAATATTTGGTTATGAGGCCTTCATAACGAAGAAAATATTCAGCGGCGGGAATATACAAGTATCCAATTAGAAGTTCATGGATATCAGCGCACCATCTTGCCACGATAGTATCTGCGCGGCCGTGCAGCAGTTATCTATCGCGAGACTCTACACCAGCGGTCAGCAACCTTAGGCACAAAGTTATAATAAAGGAAATAAAAGCAGTAAGCGCTGCTGTAGAAAACATAAAATAAAAGTAGTGTTAAGTGTGTTGAGAGATACTGAGGCGTTTAAAATTGGTCTCAGAGGTAGCAACGCAACTACTTTCGACGGCAGGTAGGATTTTAATTTTATTTGGGATTGATCACCGATGACATGTACACTCGAAGATGAAGAATAAATTGTCTCTACTAACTAAAGAATCCCGAACGAGAAATTAGGTTCTAGGAAAGTCCTCGGGCCATAAAGACAGGTCTATGAGGACTCCGCGGTACACAAGGATAGAGTTATGGGCCGCAGGTTGCCGACCGCTGCTCTACACATTTAGTATGTCGGGGCATTCCGAGCTTCCCGGCTTATCGCCTAATCCCGTTTATGTATCCCGTTCCACACTAACTAGAAGGCCTGAGTCCTTTTCACTATAAGAGGAGACCCGTCTCGAGACTTATGGTAAAGTTATTGATATAGAAATCAAAACTGAAAATTGAATGTAAAAGGCGAAATAGCATGACTATTTCTCAATAAGAAATAGAATAAAATGGTTAAATACCAATACATTACGTATATGAAATTAAAATACTCACTAATATTATAAATGCGTAAGTTTGTGAAGATATATGTGTGTTTGACTTTTTCACGCAAAAACTGCTTTTTGGATTTGAAATTTGGCATACAGATAGTTTATGGTCTGGATTAGCAGATAGGATACTTTATACGGTGCTACAGTCCGCAGTGATTGGTTCACAATCACTGCGGAATGAAATGAAATAAGTACTTCCTTACTATCTATTCTTCTAATAGTCAACAAATAATGTGTTTTGATTTCACAAAACCTTTTACATAACTTTTCTTTATTCTCTTAAGTTTTCTATACAAATGGAGAGATAATATAATCGCGTATGGACTTATTTTCTTAGTTACATATTCAAACAGAAATCTGCAATAAGTAGTGCTTGAATGATTCTTCGCGCAATTGATCTTTTATCTATTGCACGATAGAATTTTATTCATCCGTGGCGGAGCATTCCTTCCGAGCTTCCCGATTTATCGTATAATCCCGTTTGCTCGTTGCCGTTTGCACTCATACATAACGAGTCCGGGCTTACAAAATATGTCACGTAGGGTCGCTATGATTATAGTCACTTGAGGGATATTATTTTAATTTAAAGGTAACTAAATGTGCGATAGTTCTCTGTCGATTCATCTTAATACGTCTTAGTGAAGCGATATTAATGGATGTTTACACGTGACTTACTGTGGTTTCCTGTATTGTTTTGTCTGATTACGTATATGGTAAAACAAAATAGTTTCAGGTCGTATTATTTTATACTATCATTTACGTATTTTTGTTTCGTTACACAATAAAACACTTAAAATCTAACATATACACACTGTTTTATTTTTTTACATTCCGCTATTTGCTAATGTCTTTCTAAGCATAAAATCTTGTTTAGATGTACCTACATAAATAAAATTTAATTACATTTATAAGTAAGGAAGTTAAAAAAAAATTGTACGTTACTAATTTTCTATTGCTACAATTAAATCTAATTACGATATGAATTAAATTTAGAACATGGCTATTATTTTTTTAACAAACTAGGATTATCCACATAAAAGAAGCTGGAGAGTTGGTGACCCCACAACGTCTTGTCCTTACACGGTACATAACGGGGAATATTTTACACCGCGATGTATGGATAGGATTTTAAATAACTGGCTAGTGGCTACCCACTGACAGTACTGCAAGTGTTTTTGCTAAGCGCCTTTTACAGCCTGTCTGTATGTTTTAAAACTTTACAGTACTGATAAACGTAGGAGATTATAATTTAAGCGGTAGATACACAAATACTAAACTCGTACCGTGCCATAAAAAATTATGTACCTACCTACAATTTTGTGTGATGCCACCTATTTTAGAAAATCTATATAAAACGCTTTCTACACTCATAGCCCCACAGTAGGATTTTCTCCTGTGTCGTGGGTGCCATGGACACTCAAAGACGAATACACAAACACCCAGACCCAGAACAGAAATCTAAACTCATCATTCTGATGTCTTTCTGGCCGGGGATCAAACCCGGAACCCACTGCGTGTCAGACCGGTATGGTAACCGCTCCACCACGCGGATCGTCCAAACCTTAACTATATCTTAACGTTTCATTCTTATAATTTTACCTTAGGTCTGATATTACAGCAGCTAACCGTATTCATGGGTGCTCAATGTACTCGATGTTGGTAGAAGCTTTTATGGCTCGACTTTTTAAGCATCTCCGCCACCGATTTTCTACCTAAACAGAGCAGTATTAGGCGCTGCTGTTTCAAATGCTCTGATACAGAAAACGCGACTTATCCGATGCGTTTCAATTTAGACTTTGGCGGTTAGGACGCATCTGTAGCCAACCCTTAGGAAAAATTCTAATTTTATTTAGGATATTATGAGCGGCATTTATTTACTTTATACAATCAGGTGGATTTCATGTTACTTCAATTTCATAAAAAATATAAATGTAAATTAAACATTCAGTTCTCCATGTAATTAAACTCACCGACATTCGTTGCAGTGACACCATCACAGCACTCAGCAGTTCGTTGTCGTATTCTAGTGCATAGTGGTATTTAAAGTCGTATTACGACTTGGTATATAAGCATTTCATCATTCTTATTCCTACTGTTTAAACGCTAAGTTCTATATATAGTAACTAGCTGAGCTCGCGGTTTCACCCGCGTTAAAGAAAAATGTAACGTGACATACATAAACATTATGCATGCAGCGGAAGTCTCATTAGAAAAAAAAACGCGATTTTGAAACATTCTTCATTGCTGCTCCGCTTCTGTTGGTCTTAGCGTGATATATAGCCTATAGCCTTCCTCGATAAATGGGCTATCTAACACCGAAAGAATTTTTCAAATCGGACCAGTAGTTCCTGAGATTAGCGCGTTCAAACAAACAAACAAACAAACTCTTCATCTTTATAATATTAGTATAGATTAAATACGTTTATGGATAGCAACAACCACTTAACATCGGGTATACGACTTGCCGTTTGCTACTTGAATTACATAAAAAATATAAAAAACGAGTTCAAGTTATCATGAGAAAGGGTTTTATATGTACATGCAGATCTCTATCGTAAAAATAACATATTCAGCGATCGTAAAATCGATAATTATATAAGTTGATACCTATTAAAGTAAGCGATTAAAGGAGGATGCGTGCTGTAATAACAAAAGGACTTAGACAACTTAATAGCAGTGTCTATCGCCGATAAATGTAAGATTATATGAATATATATAATATTGATAATAGGCCTTGCAACTGAACAGTTGCTAGGCCAGGGGTTCTCAAACTTATTTAATACAATTTTGCACCGCGGTTACAGGTTACACATTTAAACAACGGCAACATCAATTTAAATATCATTAACTTTTAAAAAAATTAAATGACTTAATGTTACCGTAATATATGGACTATATATTTTAAATTAATCAGTGTTGTGTAATGTAATGTGTTTGAAATCAAGCTAAAACTGTAGCTTGATAAAAACACACAAACATTATAAAACGATATAACGTCTTTTATTAATTACATTTTATTATATGTAACACATTAAGAACGCCCATTGTGTAAATTAATTAATCTAGCGCTAATGTTTTTGTCAAGAGTAATTTTAGACTGGCAATTAAACAGGACAATAACCGGTGAATTAGTTAGGTGGTTTAAATTTGAAATATTAGAAAAAAATCCGTCATCGGCTCTGAAGGCGTTTCCACAACCCTTAATAATCTCTGGGCTCTTAAAATACCCGCATGAGGGCACATGCCTACCAGCGCGTACAAGGGGTGATATCAACCACTTTGAGAAAGACTGGTAGACTATAAAAGCAACTAGCATTATGTTATTATAGATTAGCTTTGAGGCCTATGATTTCAGATTATGCATGCTATCGGTAATATTAGCTTGATTTAAAAATTAAAAAAATACTTCTAATGTCAGTTAATGTTTAGCAGAAAATATCAGACTTATTGCAAATTATTTTAAAAACGTCGTATCTTTTCAAGGGAAAATCTTATTGGTTGTAAATCGAGTCATCATCTTATAAAACCACACCAATTTATAGTTTCTCAACTCCATAATTACTAAATTAAAGTTTATGCATTGGCCAAAAACGATAATTAATATTTTAAATGTATACATATAAAACAAAAGAATATGCACTTTTGATTAATCATCGCAGAGCCTAAACTACTAAAATCATTAACCATGTTTGGACAATAGGTTGGAAATTTACCAGGATAGGATTTCATGATATTCTTCTCCTAAGAAGGTTAAATAGGAGTGTGATATTATTTTTTTATATTCTACGTACGAAACGCCGATAACGGCAATTGATTATATTATTACATTTACAGCGGTGTCCATAGAAAAAGGGTCGGCTTATCTCTGTTTTTTTTTTATCTTTTTCTATGGGGTCGGAATAAAAAGTCTCCAAAATCTGCCGAAATAAACATAAAAAAAAATTCAAACAGGAGGACTGTTTGAAGTTTTTTTCCTCGATGCTAAGGGAGGGTCCAGAACCCTTACTTCCCCCTCCTTTATACACGTGCATTATAAACTAAACAAATAAATGCTAATCTATAAGGCGATCTGCTTGCGAACTCGTACGTTACGAAACATCAACAGGGTACTAAAACGTTACAAAAAATTTGGTAAGAAGGCGAAGTGTTAAAACAACGAATACAATAGTTATTAGCATATATCTGCGTTGTGCGTATCCAATTTGAAGCTCCACTGGTGCAAATCATATAATATACGTGATAGCAAATACGTATTTTGGGGGTATAACAAAAAAATTACACTGAGATAATCATCATCAGAACTAGTCAAAAATTATCTTATTTAAGAATCAATTTAATGTATTATAATTAGTGTTATTAAATTGTATTTAATATTTTAGTTTTAAAATGCGTTAGTTTATATTTAAATCGATTTCTAATATACGTCTACTTCTACATCTATCAAAAACCTGTCGTAGTTTTTTAAGCTACCCTAAATCATTTTAGATGCAAAAAGTATTTTTAAATTACATGGAGTCACTTGTATTTCAACTAATTGAATGATAATAATTTGTAATATAATTATGGGATAGATTATTATAGTCCAGGGTGACAGTAGCCATTGTGATTATGTAGAATATAAGCTCAATTTCGTTATTTATATATGACCAGGGGTAGAACCCGGAACTTTCTTTGTAGCACAACGGTGCCCGCAGTGTCACCCAAGTTGTACAAGTGTGTATAGACATGACACAGAACTCTTTAAAAGAGATATAAAGAGAGCTATTCAAAGCCAGCGATGTATTGGCGACTCCTCTAGTGTTGCAAGGGTTCATAGGAGATCGTGACTGCTTTCGTTTAGGTAGCCCGCCTGCTTTGATACAATATTTATATTATGTCAATCCATCTCCATTACATATATTACGTCAATCGATACGTGCTGAATCATCCATTGAAGCCAAATATATTTAGAAATGAAATATTGCAAGTGATTGGCAGTTTCTAAGATATGAGTGTTCGAAAGTAGCAAAAAAGGATAGGAAAGTAGCAAAAAACAATATTTAGCGAATCATGAATGATTAAAACTGAGTGTACGTAGTTAATGTCACCCTGTTTGTGTGACCTTGTATCAACCCCTCTATATAGACCGGTATGGATTGGCGACCACTTGGCCAAACGGTTTGCCAAATACAATAGATAAACGCATAATAACATAGCACATCCAATTTAAAGCTCCACTGGTGCACATCTTCGCCGAAATTGCACGTCTGTCTCTTCACGGTGGTTATTTAGTATTCAGCTATGTTCCACTGTGAGCGAGTAGCATTAGAACAATAAATATGAAAACTTAGTCGAGTTCATCATTAAAATAATGTCATGTTATATTATCAATGATTTTTAAATCATTATCATTATTATTAATAGTTAGGCCACTTTCCTTTCACATAAACCACTTTGTTGGTTTAAAGTTTTTTTTGTTTTAGAATTATAATTTAGAAGTAGTAAGCGAGCATGCAGTCTGCCAGACGGAAAGTGGACACTGTCTATGGACATTCATAATTAACCCCAGATAAGTCATGCCTGAGTGCCTGATGCCATAAATGCATTACTGCCCCAAAGTACTAAGTTGGAACGAGGATAAGTATGACTCCCTTACCACCTTAAGTATGACTTCCATACCAAAGCAGACCATCAATCTAGAATACAGAAGTGATTGACACTGCTGTTATTAGGTAGATATAGGTATAGCAGTCGTACCTCCGGTGTCGAAACACAAAGGGTTGTACCACCGATTGAACTGATACACATTAAACACTACTGAGAATTTGAATATAGATTTCCTTTGTCATTAATCTACTTGATAAATGATTGTTAATACGTACGTACCTTTGAAACAGTAGGACATCGCATGTCGGGGATTTGAATTCGGTACCATTTGAGTTTCGCCAAAATTTATATAACTAAGTTACCACTATTTAATATGTCACGTATTTTGACGTAAAGAGGGTAAGTTTCACGTAAATTAAAGAATTACTTATGAAGTAATATTGCCTATGTTATGTATAGTTTTATTTATATGTATTAATGCATAAAACATTGGACACAACCGAAACCTTCGTCAGTCTAATTAAGACTAATAAAAAATTGATTATGTTTCTCTATATAAAGTCGTCTTATTTTGTCGCATGATTTCAAAATCATGGCCTTATGAATGAATAAATTTAAAAATGTTTTTTTCATTTAACACATACTATTTATTTGTTTATTATCTTCAAGGTATCCGTAAATTAAGGATATTTTGATTATGATTTTATATTTATTAAATTAAGATACTGAACGGATTTGCTGAAACTGGATGAATGGCCACTTAAAAGATTAGGAATATCATGTTATATTGCTCTATGATAAAAAAAGTCACGATCGAGAGTTACCAACTTTTTTGTTTGAAAATTTTACACGTCGTAAAAGGAAATGCCGTAACATTCCAGGCATATAAGGAAAAAAATGGTGATGTAATATTATTTTGTATTTACATAGAATAATATAGTATTGTTCTGACTTCGACTTGTATGCAGGTCTATCTCGAAGTGCAAGAGTTAATGGTTGCTTGAAAAAATTTCGACAAAATTGACAAATTCGCTTATTTTTGAGTAACCAAATCAAATCAATCAAAGAAAATTTCCTCCTAGAAATGGCACATTTTGCGACCAGATTCAAGCCCAACCATCATATTGATTACTAAAATTAAAAATATTTATAGCTGTCTGTATTTATTCTGCATTTATATTGTTTAATGAGTAAACGCTAATTATATTTTTAATTATAACCAAAATCTAAAAAGTACTTATGAAAGCTAGCTTTCATAAGCTGGGTAGCTTTAGTCGCAAAAACATTTTACAATTTGACTTTATTTGTGCAAAGAAATAACTATTACGCAATACAATTAATTGTATTTCCAGTGGGTCTATCTAAATCTACAAATAGTAACACGGTTTACGTGCATGTAAACTATCTGAAATTAAAAAAAAAATATCTTATCTTACTTATAATATCATAAAGGCGAATATTTTTGTGATGATGTATCTTTATCACGCAAAAACTATTGATCGGATTTCGTTGAAATCTGGTACACAGATTATTAAAAAAAAAAACGCTTTCTAAACTCATAGCCCCACACTAGGATTATCTCTTGTGTCGTGCATGCCATGTACACACAAAGACGAAGTCACAAATACCCAAACTCAGAACAGAAATCTAAACTCATCAGTCAGATTTTTTTCTGGCCGGGGATCGAACCCCAGACCCACCGCGTGTCAGACAGGTATGGTGACCGCTCCACGTCGTCAATTATTAATTTATGACCAGGAATAAATCACAGGATACTCCTTACCGTGGTAAGCATGAAGCGAGCGGAGCCGCGAGAAACGCTAATAATCCATATATAAATTTATTTATAATGCAAATAACACGTAACATATTAATTTATTACCTTTAGACATAATTATAACTGATCAAAACACGGATGTACAAATGATAGATCTGCTTTGCTGATTTAACGTGTGACGGAAATATAAAACTCGTCCCATTCCAATAATTATAGCTTACTAGCTTCGGCCCGCTACTTTATACGCGTAAATTCATTTCATAAATACAATAAGAATCGAATTCCGCGTCTATGCACATTGCTATTTGCAAAAATAAGTTTGGAGGACATAGAATAAGTAATAATAGACTAATCTACGTTTTACCCGACTACGTCAGAAGGTGGGTGATATTTTTCGAGCATATGTATTAATTTTAATATTTCTGAATGCTAGTCTGATTGCATGAAACCAAAAGTACTAAATTTAAATTGGGTGATTGATTATGGATGCTATATATATCCACCCATCCATACTTTATACAAATATGATTGAGGTAACATTAAAATTTCATTCATTAAAATCCATCAACTCTCAAGTTATTTACATTACATTGTAGCCGCTTTTACAACGCGGATGAAACCTCGGGACAGTTATAACAACAAAAAAAAATAAAGCCTAATTTAACCGTGGATTTTCTAAGATTCCTAAGAGGTAATTTACACTATAAAAGGTTTTAAGCCAACCATTAAGCCAATGGTTACAATATACAAATTTTCTCGACCCTGTTTCATTCATGCGTTGGTCTTTAAGTCATTCCGTCAGTCTCCTGTTACATATATATAGATTATCTAGAACATTATAATTCTGACCTTGTTATTTATATCTATTCATATGTACATCAATCTTAAATAATAATAATTTATATGAACGAGGACATCGGACATTATGACCGATATGATACACTATGACGGAAAGATTGAGTCTAAGATATTTAGCATTTATATTTCTGTACTTTAGGGACACCGTCGCATTCGATGCATACCAAATTTTCTAAAATTAAGTGCATATTAGATAGAAATTAGACTTGTTTTCAAGGATAAGAAAACATCATAAGGAAATCAACATGTCAGAGGATCCTCCATTATCAGTGACCTGAGTTCCGTTCAGTTATCATCACATCAAAATTGTACAAAAAGAATATTTGTCCAATATTAAGACAAATATTTTCTAGAAACTACAAGTCTAAATCTAGAAAGATGTGACTAAATGTCTTCTGATTCTGACATACAGCAGAATTCCATATATTATTGGGTGATCATTTAGCGCTATATAATAAATAAACTTACAAAAACATAAAAGCTTTTATATCGTATATTTATCAAAACGGCTTAGAAAACATAGTAAAAGATTTAAAACGTTCGTATATTTCTCAGAAAGCTCTTTTGATAGATTTTTAGAGGTGCATAAAATTATAATTGCCACGCTATCTGCGGGCGTCTGCCATATTGGATTTAGAATGACGTCATTAAGTCAATCACGCATTGTTATCCAAACTAAATTGGTATGCAAGATTTCGCCTCAATTTTTCCCCGCGAAATGGTTCACGTTCACCTTGCAAGATGTTTAAAAATTCATTTTTTTAAGTATGTAGCAGTAGTAGCAAACAAACATGCGGTCCACCTGATGGTAAGTTACTGCCGCCCGTGGACATCTGTAAGCTACCTCTTATATGTAGATCACGGGTTTATCTGAAGTCGATAACACATGCGTTGCTTAAGTGAGCCGCCAACTACACTCTT
>MOOZ01000061.1:660025-680248 GCA_002930495.1 Cecropterus lyciades | reverse complement strand
AACCTGATAGAGAACAGATATATAAATAATGATGTCAATAACTAATTTACGTTAAAATTCACGATACCGCAAATTAAATATCAGTTTAGGGAATATTTAGGTTAATTAAATTATGACACGTTTTTATGTCATGTGCAATTAATACACGCTTACAAATGATTAACCGAGCTATTTAGTGTACTGCCATTGTTATTAAAATGATATTATTCTACAATTAATGTTTTATTAAACTAGTTATTGCCATAACCCACGTTATTGTGATGGGCTTAAATAGAATATCAGTCGTATGAAGCAAATGAAATTTAGGAGATGGGCCGGTTTTATGTGATGTAATTTTATTGTCTGCTTCTACTTGGATCACTAACAAGCAAGACGAGGTCTAACATTTAGACCTATGAGAGAGCCTTTTGAAGGCAAATGAATGAATAGGATCTCTCAGAATTTAAATTTTATTTATTATAATTATATTATGTACAATCATGAATTAAAAATTGTACCAAGACCGGAAGAAAAGAATAGTATACACAGTGACGAGCTAGAAAGAAGTTTTTGCAAGATAATAACACAATGAACCTAAATAATTTATGTTAATCTCAAATATGTAGATTTATAGACAAAAAAGTTACGGTAATTTGACAAACTGTTTTCAATTATTCTTGTAAATGGATAATTTTCGCAGACATTTCCGACGTGTTAAGATAAAGTGTAAATTGCACTCAGCGTCATGAGGAACATTTTCGCAAATCATTAATATTAAGTGGAATTCGATTTAATTTGGCAAGAAATTAACATAACAGTACATACACTTTGCAATGATGTGACGGATCATATAAAAATATAAACGGATACGGATATAATTCGGATCATTGGTGTCTAGATCCGCGGATGCGAATGGTAATGGGTATTATCTTATTATTTCGTCTGTAAGTTGAGTGTGACTTTGAAACGCCATTTGACGCTTTCAATAAGTCAATAAGTAAATACCTTATAACTACATATGAGCTTTTCCCTTGGCTCCGTCCACTAAGGTAAAAACATGTAATGAGTCAAACATATATTATTATTATTAATCTTGATTATTATCTTCTTCGATTATTATCGTATGATATTCAACGATAAAACGGATAAAGATTTTTTTTACTTGGAATAACAAACTGTTGCTTTTCCGAAAAAAAAATAGATATGTATCCGAGGTATATCAACAGATTCGGATCATCAGTACATCACTAATAGTGTGTATTCTATACAAAAAACTTTGCAACATTCAAATTTACAAATATTCACTTTCTATCTATACTGAATTTAATAAATTTCTGAACATGTCTCCATTTAATGTCGAAAGTATTAAAATTTAAAATCTTATGATAACAAGTTGCATATGCATAACATTACACTAAGACTTAAAAGGTCTTAAAACGTTACTTAAAAATAAATGAGCTTATAAATATAGAACTGATAGCGTGCACTTGCGTACACATAACAATATAATATATTACGGGCTTAAAGGCTTTCTCTATAAGTTTTACTATAAATTTAAATGCACATTATAGTGTCTATTACAATTCGTTCCTCTGCTTTAAGTGTGTCTCCGGAGTTGTCTAATTTATTTAGATTGTTTCTCTCTCATGTTTTAATAATAACATGAATTACAATAATGTAATTGAAGTAGAAAAAAATGAGATAGAACAGAAATATTTAAGTCAACCGACATCATTTTTTTACTGTACAGAACATAAATATTAAATATTTACTGGTGTTCTCGACCAGTGTTGGAAATTTGATCATAACCATATATCAATAAAAACACGTTTGGAACGTAAGGAAGTCAATGTTAACCTGTTATTATTTTGTATGTGGATGTAGTTCAGAGAACATAGGAACAATAATTTGACATTTTGGACATGATATTGTTTATTTTTTTTGAAAACACACAAGATCAAAAAGTGCTTTTGAATTGATCGTTGGATAAAGAGAAAGGTGCTTACTGATAAGTCTATCAAAGCTTATTACCACGTATATGTTTATATTTATAACTTAACCACGTCTAATTTTAATAGAATAAATACCTATTAGGTATCTACTTTATATAAAGGATGCAGCTACTACATACTTTATTTATTCCCATGTGCAAAAACACGTTCATATTAGAACGAACTTCAACGGAAATGCTCACATTGTATTCTAAAAGCTAACACCGGTTAAGTCCAAATGGGTGTTGTTTAATAACGAATCTTTTATGAACCGAAATTGCATCGTGATGTTGGTAAAGGCTTTATTGTAGCTTTTTGTGATGCCTTAACTTCCTGTAACTGTAGGTTACCCACACGTATATTTTTCGCAGGATTCGTTATGACCATAACTTATGAAATGTGTTTGTTTATTAGTATAATTTGTGTGTATAGTAGTTGTGTCATTTTGATTTGAGCTGAGATTTTTATGATGTAAATTTCGGAAAATTTATATTTTATTGACTGCTCCAGAAAGACTCCTTCTACCCAATAACTACAATGTTGTGTTCTAGTTTGAACGACGTGGTACAAGAAGTATACATACTTCAACTTACTCCTCAGGAGTGGCTATCCCACTCCTGAGGAGTAAGTTGAAGTTGTGGCCAACTTCTGGTAAAGTGGCCTTATCTGGATTTATTATGAATGGTCTTGTGTGTAAATTCTATATAAAAAAAAAATAAAAAAAAAGTTAACAGTATCATAAATTTATCATTATTATACATCTAGCTGATGTGACTTGATACTGATAACCCGACAGCTTTTGGGAAGTTCCCATAATTTAGGCACGACATGGGATCCCTATGTAAGAACATCAATTTGCTGTATCGTAAACGGAGCCAGGCCGACGACCTTCGGGACTGAGTCATTTGTACAACGATTAACTTAAAATTCTTCGAATCCTAATGATCGCACATATTATCTTTTACCGTACGAGCTGTTACTCTTAAAATTTCCGCTCTTATCTAAATTGGGCTACTTAACATATTTTAAAAAAATGTGATGGAATTTCAGGATATACCTATGAGTCAAAGCGTGGTAGAACGTTTAATGGCACGTTGTCGGAAGTTCGACCGCTACACTCATACGTCACGTGTAAGTGATAAGTGACGTTCCAACTTAGTCTTCATGGGTAGCAACACAACAAAAACATGGTAGCAAAACTGCCCTGATTATTTACGTCTTTTAGCTGATATCGGGACGGAACTTCACGCTTAGTCCTCTTAATGTAAGTGGCATCTGCCCAATGACATCTATAATCAATGTCAGATAGGGTAAGAATCCTACCCGAGATCGGCCGCCCGAGGATTAAGTTGATAAGCCTTGTTTAAGTGTCTCCCTTACTGTTAAAACCACAACATTGTAACGCTTAATACTGTTGCTATTGGATAGAAAAATCATTACACATTATATTTAAAATTGAATTATGGTACTCCCAGTTACTAAAACTCATATCGATTCCGAGACTACGGCGCCAACGACCTAACCATTCATATGTGTGATAATTGTGTGTTGTGATAAATGGTAAGCGCACCGAAATGATTAATGCATGGAAGTTGATATGAATGAACTATCAATGTTAAGAGATAATTGAAAATTACACACGTGTTGATGTATATCGTCTATTTATATTAGCGACAACTGTTTAAGTTAATGATGGTCGTAAATTCTAAATGAATATTTTTTCTGTTAATTTCGTAAGCATAATGAATAAAACTACGTTTTGACAGTTATTTTAAATGCAATCCATTAAAATACGACAAAAATAAAGGATTTCACTTCTACTCAATGCTCAACGGCATTACGTATACGCACGCTATGTAAAACGATTATGTAAAATTTGTTTATTTTTACAAATAAAGCCATTTTTGACAATATTCTTGTAAATGAATGTCATTGAAATTTAAAGTGGAAAGGATATTTTTTTATATTTTTATAATATATTGTTTACAAAATTGTGTAACCTCAATGTCAGTGCAACAGTTAATAAGAATAATTGAAACTGTACTCAATCCCTTTGGCAAAAGGAGATCTACCGCTAGGTGATCTGCGGTAGTTTCATCTCGGATCTTGTATAAATGCGAGATATTAAGAACTTTGAAAGCGTGATTGAAAATATAGTAGCGCCCTTTCTAGACTTGTTAGAAGTAGCAAAAGTCAAACAGGCTTTGTCCATATAATAGGACAAAATACGGTTGTTTCAGTGGACGAAACATCATCAGTATTTACATAATTGTCATTTTTTTAATTATTTTTTTACTTTATTCGGGTCGACAAACAGTTAACAATAGGGTTTACATATTATTCAATCATTAAATATATCTAAAGAATTAACTTGTGTAGTGTACAGTAAATTTTACGGTAGTTTCACATTCATTTCTTATCCTTAAGGAAAAGTAAAGGAAATCATTCGACGATGAGGACGGAGAAGGATAAAAAAAGACATAAAAACCTTACAGCCAGACGTAATCCGAATAAAAAATAATGAGTAAGATATGACGCTAAGCCGATTACAGGAAAAGTGCAGCAATGCGAAAAAATAATTACTGGAGATTAAATTAAGGGAGCTTTAATACAGCGACTGGCTTTCGCTCGTGACTTGTCTTGTCTGCTCGGACCTATTTGATCACGTATCTTATGTGTTAAGCCGGGTCATAAAATATCTGAGCACATTTTTTTTTTACAAATCCGCTGATCTTGATTGAAATACTAACAACAATCTATCCATCCTTACAAAATTTGCGTTTATTATATCGTGATACCAGATTTTTTCGACGGTTCTGCCCCAAGCGGGCAGAACCGTCAGCAGGCAATGGTTACTTTGGTAAAGAGTGTCTAATGTGTTAATCTAACATATTAATTAATCTGGGATACTTCTAGTGAGGCTATCAAGGGCTACGATGGCTACTAAGTTCAGCGAAAATGTACAGGCCGCAAAGTTCAAGAACACTTTGAAAAAAGTATAACACCTAATAAATAACGAAACGAAACCGTTCTATGTACAAATAAAAAATGCTTTAATTATTAGGCACAAAAAAAACTTCCAGAATGATCGAAATAAATAATAAAAAAGAAGGAAACCGCACTACGAAGTGTACGAATATATTTGCACTACCTTGAACGCGGACATCCATGGAATCAATCAATAAATGTCATGAGACCATAGGGAAAAAGTATTTTGGAAGGTAAGCACGACCTTAAACAGTCAGGAAAATACACAGTAGAAACGTGTATGTGCGTCATCGTGATTTTTTTCGCTATACACGAGACCCGTACATCATTCGTATCATTGTCAGACGGAATATGCCTATAGCCTATATGAATCATATACGCCTATCGTTCTAAACTTTTACTAAAGTATGCACGTTAATACAAGCAGTGGCAGCCTAATTAACGAATAATCCATAATAATTAAAAGAAAAATTAAGAACTTTCCGGTGTGCAAATCCGTCTCGAAGGTGTGTAAAATCGACCAATAGAAATTTGCCAGTGCAGTGTGGTCTAAAGCCCCTCCCGCTTTGAGATGCGATGAATTTCCGCAAGCATAATGACGCACCCGAAACATAATGAGTTTATAAAAATGTTATAAGCAGCCATTTGCACGAAGTTTGGACTGGTCACTCATCGGCCGTATTCCGTCCACATTGTAAACGATAAAATGTGGACGGAATGGCAAAATATGTCTGCCCTTATCACTGATAACAGTGTCGGTGTGAATCAGTGAATCTCGCTAACTTACTCATCTCATGGCCAGTGTTATTTGAAATTTGTAAAAAGCTTTCAATAACTTTATCACATTATATAAATCACAGAATCTTAATCTATAGCTATTTACAAAATATTTTAACTGAATAGATGATTAACTAAGTAAAAATAGCCCAAAAGGCATCTTATTGGACTCTGTATTTTATTTTATATCTTTTTTTGTACATCATACCCTTAATTATCAAGTAAAACGCATTTACTTTTTGATAGACGAGAAGTCTAAGACTGTTTTCCCAAAGTTTGAAATTGGTGAGCTGAGAGAGATTTATGATTGACACCTTACAGTATCATCCTCATACTATTATACTTTTAGGGAGTTTGAATGTCCATTATATATTTTAAAAGAAAAAAAGATAATAAATCTACATCTCTATACATTCATGTGTAATGCCCAGGAATCGTATCACGAACCATATGATGCACGGATGGCATCTACCCTGCCATACGGGTCATTGTACTAATTTTGAATATAAATTGAAGCTCACAGCAGGAAGTCGCGAGATAAAATTTCGCTGTATTTATGGTATTTGAAAGATGTAATACGTCGTTGGAATGCGTGTTCGTTAAACCGTATATTTTCTCAAGGAAATTTAACGGGTTCGATGCACGCACGCGTGTAAGTGTGGGTATATCGGGGTAATGAGGTTTAATGCTTTTCTTGTGTGTAATATTAACCAGAAATGACTTTATGTAATACAATGATTTAGACGAATCGTTCCGGTGCAATTTTCGTTCATTCGATAATTAAGTCCCACTATTTGACCCAGAAAGTACTAATATAATTAATTGCTAATGGAAGTTTAAATAAAAGTAGACACATATCTAACTCGAATTGAGAATCTCATACATTTTTTAAATCAACAAATAATATAATTCTATTTTATAAGAGCTAAACCCAGTAATTTGAATTACAGTATCTTAGAAATTAGTTACATTTTAGACACGAGATGTACTTCTGTTATATCAGAATTACTTTTTATAACTTGTTTACCGCAAACAAAAACATCGATAGATCGATATGTTCTTTAAGATGCTTATGATTACTGATACTTTATAATTAATTATTATGCAGTAGATTAGCTAGAACAGTTTTAAAATTATTGCTCTCAGTGTATTCTATTATCTTTAACGCATATATGATATTTCATTGCGAGACAATAACTGTTGTCTTGTAATTGTCTTCGGTTGTTGGGGAGTTTCTGGAAGCATGCGATTATTAAAAGGTCGTAACAATTATGATTGCCCTTTTTATTCGCTAAACGATATATTCATTATTTAGTGTAGTTTCAATTATTTAATTCGATTTGCCAAAATTTTGAGTACAATAGCATTCGTTCTAACTGAACAATGTGTGTGTGTGCCTAGATGTTTCTGTCCGAGATAGAAGGTTTTAAACAAGCAAAAAGTTAAGCAATGTAATCTACTGTCTTCGCAAGCAATTGTTTGGCTTCTGTTTCGTCATAACAGCCTCAAGTCGTTTCTGGTTTCTGCATATAGGATTCAATATGTCATTGACGGCAAATTATAGGCTACGTAATCATAATTCACATTTGTTCTCGTAAATGTCTAACATTTACTCTCTATAAGTAGTTGTGTCAACTCAATCTTATTTCTTCAGAACTTACAACACTATATGAATACTATCTTTACATTTGACGACGTTAATATCGGGGTAAAGTAATCTAATAGATTGTTTGACTGTTATATTTCCTTATAATATTTACTTTTATTTTCAAGACATTAATAATCAGTTTTGTTGTTTTTATTGTCTATGTACATGGTAAGTAAGCATGTAAATAATTTTACGCCTTATTGATAATGTTCTGCTACTGCCTGATGAAACCAATAGTGTAAAATATGACGGAAAGTTAAAAATATACTTGCAACATTTCGATCGTATTGAGCTACTTTAAAAATATTGAAAACGAATGCAATAAAACCTACATAAATAAAAGCAATAAAAATAACCATAAAAAGCGCTATCGATAATATCTAATATATTTGTCTAAGATATTTGGGACTCAAAACCTTGCGTCAGTTTATCGAAAAACAAACATACATTAAAGGTAAAGCCATATGGTATCGGAAACAAGTCAATATATTTAGCCATTCGTAATAATGTTTGGAATGTCGGAGAATGCTTAAATATACTTTCCGTCTCTTACATATTTATCTATAGATTATATCAAAATATTATTATATCATAAACTTTTGATTTCGTTTGTCATAAAAAAACTATTGCATAAAGTATACTTAGATACAACTCGATCATGGCTTAACGTTATTAAATCTTATCGAACTGTAACAAATATACCGAAAAAATACTATTTGATAAAAATAGTGATAACGAACAAAGCTGGTGTTATTGTCTGAAGAAATGTAGTGTACGGGTACCACAAGGCAGTACTATAGATCCACTTTTATTCGGTGCTATTACAATGACTACTAAATTAACAACTGTGTCGAAGATTCGCTTATAAATACACAATAAATCATTTATACGGGCAGTAACATAATTGCAACTATGCAAAACAATGAACAAACCCAATAAGCATATAATATTGTCGTCAAAGAAACGCCACAGTTTAACAAACCGTATTCATAGAACAACCGTAACACAATCATGTCTCACATCAATAATTTGGGGGGTCTTATATCCGTCAATTGTTGTGTTAATCGAATGAACGTTCACCCCACGCCAGACACAATAGCATACGATGCAAAATAATAAGCGGACAATCGCGTCAATTGATACTTTCATTGCAATAAAATCATGCAAATACGACCAAGGACGCAATAAACGTCTGAATCAAACGCACGCATTACGCGGTCAAACTTATTGTACACTCATTGAGTGGGCACTCTATACAATGTATTGCAAGACACAATTACTTATGCGGGCCAAGACAATTCGTGAGACAAAATATTGTATAGGTTCTTTGCTCTTTAATTTATATGGCTTTATTATAATCATTTACATATGATAATATATGCCCTTTATTATACGGCTACGTACTTAACAAGATATTTGGTTTAGATCGGATGAAGTATTTAGGGACCCGGTAGTACAGAAGGCTCCAAAGCAACAAATATAGTTGTATTGTTGTTTCATCACTTGTGTTTTCTATGGCGTCAATGGAGAGACCGAGCTTGGCCCAGTCGAAGGTAAGCCATTTATTCTACAACGAAAAATGTAAACTTGCACGTGAAATAATATTACCACATTACTATTACACGTACAAGTTTTAAAACCACAATTAAAACAACTTTTATTTTTGTCTATTTCTTCCGTTGTTCGTTTTTATGAGATGTTCAAAGTTCGCTATTAATTGTAATTCAGTATGTCGATCACCTGAGCGGCGTTAGCCTTTTAGTTACGTCATTGTTCTATAATACGAAATTGTGAGCTTGCCCTTAATTCCTCTAGCGCTGGCGACATCAAATAGGTAAAGAGCAAATTCCGCATAGTATACGCGCCATAACTCCGCAAAGGTCAGTCTACCAGTAGGTTATGGAAGCAATGTGATTCTATGTAAAACATGCTTTCCTGAATAGCTCCGTTTGCATACATCTCCAATTTTAAATTTTTACGAAGACACCATTTTTTTAAGTAACAAGTAACCTTCTTTATTTTCTGTAATATCTTTATTTGCTTGAGAATCCTGACCAAATCGTTTAAGTAGCTCCCAACAGTTAATACAATTACTAATTATAATTAGTATATAAAAACAGTATTTTCTTTATTTTTTTTGTCTTTAAATGTCTAAGGCTTGAGCACAGCTTGAGCATTATTTTGAAATAAACACTTTTAAACACTTTCTACACTCATAGCCCCACGTACGATTTTCTCCTGTGTCGTGGGTGCCATGGACACACAAAGACGAAGACAAACACCCAGACCCGGAACAGAAATGTAAACTCATCATTCAGATGTCTGTCTGACCGGGGATCGAACCCAGGACCCACTGTGTGTCAGACCGGTATAGTGACCGCTCCGCTACGCGGGTCGTCAGAAGATAACTAACATACACTTTAATTTAATTTTTTATATAGATGGCGTGCTAGAAACACAATTGCAGGTGAAACATACCTGGATCGGCGCCAACCGTGAATGTTTACTAAACAGATTGCCGACGAATGAAACAATTTTAGACTTGTACAAACTGTTGTGATCTTGAACAGCTACTTAAAAGGAAATACCGTTGAAAGTGGATAATCTTTTGGCTACAGCTTAAGTTGCAACCTAATGTGTATTTGTATTTATTCAGATTTTTTTATGCTGTTGAATATGAATTTCTCGTATACTTGTAGTTATAACTTCTTGTTTTAGTAGGTGTTCTTGTAATAAGAATTTGAACTTCTTTAAGCGTTTTAGGAAAAAAATGAGTCAAAATTGTACACATGCGAATTCCATACGAAAGAGCATCAAAGGTCATTGTTCTCGCAAATTTCGCACGGTAATGAGAATTTTATTTTGAATCATACGAAAAGGATAAATACCAACATGCATACATACGTAGAGGGTTGTATCATCATATATCTTCAATATATTCGCAAAAGATTATAACGAAAGTGACGTTCTTTTATGCGGCTTGTAAATTACAAAATTAAAACCTAAAACTGATATATTTTATTAATTTATGTTGACCTGAAATGTACCTACATTTCAGATCGACATACATTATAATATTAAAATATCCTATCTGTATCATTCTCTATCAATACTGGTTTACCTTGGAAGCGTCTAAATCAATATTAACGGCACTTTAAAATCGAATCTATTTTACATTAGACATACAAGCGAAAGTAAAATAATCATAATTTCTTGAGTAGCACTAATTCCATCTTAGTTTTGTATTTTCGCGAATATTTTCAAAAACCCTTTTTTTTCGATTAATATGGCTCATTTCAAAACATGAACTACTGAATCAAAATCACTATGTACCTACTTAATGAAATAAGCGGCAAGCAAACCTGCTTTTTTGCTTCTGTTCAGTTTTTTGGTTAACAACTGACTAACTACGAAAAATTTTGCAGACATTAAATCCAATTTTCGTGCGCTATGCTTGAAATTATCGGTTCACCGTAATATGGCCTTGCTGTGGGTATTATTATGTAATGATAGGTATACATAGGTAGTAGTTTACTGAGTCATTATTGTTCCTAGAACAAATGTAGTTGTTTATCTTGCTTAGCTTTTTGAGTAAGGAACAGATAAAGCATCAAGGATTGCGATCAGAATTCGTCCTATAAAAATAACTTCTATATTGCTTTTTTATTCATAAAAGTTAAAATATTCTAATGAAATGTCTGAACTTTTAGTATGCAATTTATTCATTTGTCTCGGTTACAATTGTGGTTTACATACCTTGAGGCTAAACGCATGTCCTACAACAATGAAACACCAGGAAAATATTCGAAAAGACAGAAGGTCGCGAAATCAAGATAAAATTTATTGCCCTAAATACGAGTTTATTAATTTTTATCAAAACAATATTTATTTACTTTTTCGTATATACATTGCAATGCACGTTCACATTTTCGGCAATACCTTGCAATGAATTTTCTAATGATGGGCGAAAAAGTAAACAATTGTTTTCATGCTAGTTGTATTGAAGGCGCACATATTAGAGTTCCGTACTCAAAGGCTGAAAACGGAACCCTTTTACTAAAACACCGCTGTCCGTCTGTCTGTCACCAGGCTATCTCATGAGCCGTGATAGCTAGACAGTTGAAATTTTCACAGATGATGTATTTCTGTTGCCGCTATAGCAACAAATGCTAAAATTAGAACAAAATAAATATTTAAGGAGGGTCTTATAAAACAAAGGTGATGTTTTTGCATTTTTTATAGATAATAGTGCGGAACCGTTCGTGCGCGAGTCCGACTCGCACAAACCCAATAGCCCCATGCATTGATGCCAGGCGGCGGAAATAGGCAGCATTTTTAACAGTTAAAATGTAAATCGTTACTTGTACGAGTGCCAGCTAGGTAGACAGGTAATACGGTACGCGGGTGAGCCGGTAACATAATAAATAGTAATGTGCCATGTTTATTGAAGCGTTCAGCTTAAAATGGGTCTCGTCGCCCTTGGCACTCACTCGCCATATTGAATGTCATTGTCTATCTATCGAATTGTATCAATTTGTAGAGCAATTGGCAGCAACGCATATTCGCGCCGTACAATTGGAATAATTCAGATATTGTTCTTATAAACGTTGAATTCTTATTCATTAGACTCCTCGCTGGACTTCTTGGTAGCAGTTAATATCAACACAATAACGCGAATAATTCAGGTTACTGATACAATAGGTTTTACGCTATAACTATAGTGTCATATGTTTTTTCCACCTGCACTGCAGCGAAGCCCGATAATATTTACCGAATTGAATGAACATAGCAGTAGTTTATATTTTTAGTGAAATTTCTTTAGGCGTAACATGAGAGGGAACAATGTTACGCGAACGTTGTCAAGCGTTACGGAAACGATTACGCTGTGCTATTGGTTACAATATTATGTTCAGTCGTTACAATAACAAGTACATATACGTGCCAACAAATTTGTATTTTTTTTTTGTGTAAAGATACTCTTATTATTTGCTGAATTTCTAGGTTATGATAGGTATTAAGTTACAGAATTAAACAAAAATGTGACACAGTCAAAATTCATTAAACCAATTGTATTCGTATTGTTTGCGATTCAAAGATCTCGAATGTTTTTTTTTAAACGCTTTCTAGACTCATAGCCCCACACTAGGATTTTCTCCTGTGTCGTGGGTGTCATGGACACACAAAGACGAATACACAAACACCCAAACCCAGAACAGAAATGTAAACTCATCATTCAGATGTCTGTCTGACCGGGGATCGAACCCGGGACTCACTGCATGTCAGACCGGTATGGTGACCGCTCCACCACGCGGGTCGTCACTTTATTTTTGTTAGGCAAAAATATTTAAATACATACTTTTGACGTTTTAAAATTATTTGACTAAGAATTTTCGTCACAATTATAAAATGTATTTTCTGATCCAATGAGCGATATAAAATTCACGTTGTTATATTGCAAAAAATACAGAGCAAATAGTTTGACGATTGTGTAGCTGTCTCTTTTGCACATGTCCTGTAAAAGAATCGTTGTCCTTTTATCTTATCGTTGTGTTGTTGACTGTTTAAGATAAAAGAAAAGCGTTGCAAAGACACAATCGTACATTTTTAAATTAAAACCAATATACTCATTAAAATATAATATGTATGTATGTATGTAAGAGTATCTTTTTGTACTCAAGGAAAAAAAAAGCCTATACCTATATCGTCGTTTAAGTTCTAGCACCGCGTAAGTCATTTTTGGCGGTAATGACATTTTGAAAATGATCGTCATTGGAATCGAAATACGGGTCGTTTTGTCCAAACAGAATCAATGTACGACACAAAAATACCTTTAAATTATGGAAAATTAAAAGTACAAAATGGAACTTTAGTTGCATCTATGTAAAATTAATCGGTTTTTGTGTCTCCAAAAAATTTCCAAAAATGACTTACGCAGTGATAGAACTTAAACGACGATATGTATAAGTTAAAATAAGATGTAAAGTAAAAAAAAAAAAGTAAAAACGATGAAAAACTTGTTAGGAATTCATCTGTTGCGTCTATTGCCTGCCTCCTAATATCAGTAAAGCTACTCTATTATATCTTAAACAGATAGCACCTACTCTAACATTTTTGATGATTGGGGTTTGGTCAGTCATGGTCATATTCGATAACCAACTTCAAGAGTCGAGTAACAACATAAATCGAATTGAACACGTCCTCTTTTTTTTAAGTCGGTTTCTTTTAAGAGACAATTTAAGATTTTCTATTCCAAAGTCAGGGTATATACCTATTATATACCTAAGTATATAAATAGACAAGGATAAATAATAGTATTACCTTTAGTTTGTGTTGTGTTGAAACATTATCAATGAACATATTTTGAAATATACGACAGTCGCTGACGGTTGTCGAAACTGTTAATGTCCTGTATGTAACCTGTATTAGCTCCTTAGGCTACTATCGCTTGAGCGACTGTGATTAACGCGACTTCCAAAACTGCTGTTGAACTGCTCGGCAACTGTTTATCAGCTTATGCATCTATACAGATACGCAAATCATCGAGCTTTAAAAAGATATTTCGAATAAATGAGACGAGTACCGTTCGACGGTCGCTCAAGCAACAAATTGCACAAGCAATCGGTAGCAGCAACGAGCAATTGTGCTGAACTCCACCTTACTCAAACTGCGTCAGAAGGATGGCAAGACTGATATGTCAATTTCTTTGGCACGCGCTACAGCCGAAACGGCTTGACGAATTGAGACATAATATGACGGATCATTGAACTCCTTCAGTTTGCAGAGTGACATAGGCTATATTATTTAAAAAAATGGCGCCTGTAAATAGAAAAAAGGGGAGGGAGAGAAACATCATTATTATTATGATGACAATATATAAACAATATGACAATATAAATTATTAAGAACAAAATATCCGACTGCCAATTTTTATTTTAGCAGTCTAGTATTTTGTTTCCATAATAATTTCTTGTTAGCAACTATCGCTCAAGCGATAGTAAGCAATGGGCAGTCAGCCTTAAGGATGACGATACAACTTTAAAAATAGTCGGTAACGAATAGAAGTTTTGGTCATAATTTTATTCTAAGTCTTCCACATGACGCATACTAAGCCCAACGTGTAATAAAGTCTATAGGTAGGTGTATGATTCAGGCTTTTCCTTCTGTGCCCCTGCCTGGGAATTCCCACAGTTATAGCCACGGGTGTCGATTTTCAAGTTCGTAGTAAAACTTATTAATGGTACCTTAACTTCTTCCATTTATAAATGTGTTGAGTTTATTTGAAATCTAAGTGCAATATAATATTGACGGGTCAATTTCTTTATAGGTTACCGTATCTAATTTTACGTGGTTTCTGCTGCCCGTTTTAAATAAGTTTAGGTTATGTTTATTATTTGGTAATAGAAGTTGGAAAACCTACGAGGTTATGGTAAACAGTGTGCATCTTTTGTAGCTATAATTGAGGTTAGGTTAGGTTAAATTATTTAGTATAATGCTGAGGTTTAGCTAGATCAACGCCACACCTAAACTTAACCTGTAGCGTTATTTCCCCGCTTATTTAAGGGTGTGTTTGGGTATTCTTTTCTAAAAATAATAAAGCAATCAACATTGATTTCATAATTTATTGTAACAATGCACAAAATAAATAATAAGTTTTTTAAAAACAGAAATCAGTAAACCATGCTTTGTTTCAAATAGCGTCGGTCACTTTATCATGCGTATGTTGACACTAATTAACATATTCAAGGTAATTTAATAAAAGTGATTATAAAATAAGGAGATATGTAACATACTTTTTACGTATCTCTTTATTATTGAGTGATTACTGCATTTAGCGAATAAATGGTATATAATAAGCCATAAAAATAGATAAACAATGATGCTAAAATGATAATTGGCGACTGGTCATCATCAAACCAATTACTATGGTAGTTATTGTTAGCGTGGATCACGATATAATAAAGTTAGTTTCTTTGCTATACGTAACAACATACGTACGTAACATAAACATCTATTTGAATGTTTTCATATTTTTTTGAATGAATTAACACTTCCGATATATCTAACGTTATGTAGCTGGGTCGTGGTCACGGCGAAACTGTTTCGCCCATCGATCATGTAACTGGGTCGAAATATCGACAAAAAGAAATTCCAAAACCACATATCGTGAGGGTATTCACGATATGTGGTTTTGGAATTTCTTTTAACATATTAAAATATTCCAATTCTTTACTTTTGCTCACATATAAATAACTGTATGTTGTGTTTGGTCGCAGTTATAACGATAACACCAATTATATAATCTAATTACTTCACCAGCATACTTACGTTAAAGAATAAATTAGCAAAATAAAATAAAATATAAAATTTAAGATCTTAAATAACTAAAAAAATAACACAGATTTCGAGTGATAATTTCAGTTTGAGGAACCAAACGGTACTGCAGTGAATTCTTCGTTGGCCGGTTGCCAACGGCTCTGGTTAGGGATTTTTACTTTTAAAAATGGATTTTATAGCTTTCCTTTCTTAGTTTTGGCACCAGCGTAAGAATATATTGGTTTGTGACGTAGTAGATTGGTGTTACTTTTATAAAACTCATCGAAGTGGAAATGATCGAATGAGTGTGTTGTTTTCCTGATGGTAGGTGGCCTTTGCCGCCTTTGAATATATGTAATCAAATCCAAATATGATTCGGTTCCTACCTGAGGTTGACCATAGATGCGTTGCTCTACTCCTAAAGACAAAATTGGAACACCGCCTGTGTTTTTCCCTCGATGGGATTTACCACCTTCAAAAACGGGTCTGGAAGGACTCGCACACGTCAGCTACTAGAATTGACTAGTAGTAGTAGTAGTCAGCAACTAGAATTGACTGAACCCTCGTGACGTGACAAATGCACAAATACCCACAAAAATAACAGAAATAAAAATCCATCATCTATATATCTATTATCTGGCCCCGGTTTAACCGGTTTGCATGTAAGACTGGCTTGATGACCGTTCCAAAATCTTAGTATGTAATTAATAGGAATAAATGCGTAAACTATATAAAATACGGTAATATTGTTATGAGTTTTGGTTATTACCTAACATGGAAGGAAGAATAGATAATAATAACACGTACAATACGCCATTAGTTTTTTTTTTACGAAAAATGAAAGGTAGAGGTAGTTGCTGGAATGTAGCTGAAGAAAAAAGTATGCATTTATCGAGATCTTAAGTCTTATATCAAAATCATATATTTTATCATTGATTCTTAAAATGAATGATCAAAAATTATTGGATTATTTAAGTGTCAGAATAAATTTAATTCCTTCCATGTAAGTCCTTCTACAAATATAAATATAATAAAATACCCAAGATACTATTTTGATAGTAAAAGATATGGATCAATGGAAAAGATGGATAATCAAATACTGTTTTTACATTTCAGGAGCCAATAATATACTTGCATGTATAATCAGATAAGAAAATATATGTTTGAAGCATTAGCTGATTACGCTTGTAAAATATAACATAACCAAATATTGGTTTATAAAGTTGATAGTGAAAACGATGTATATTTATACACATCCGTTAATTTTGACGACTCCGGAATCAAAAAAATAATAATTTATAGGTGTTACAACCTTTTTGGTAACTCTGGCACTACCGTCACATCTATTGCTGGCCTATGAATATATCAGCAATATTAAACGCTACAATGATCTGATTAGAAGACCATGGGAAAGGAGAATCGCATAAACGTAACTTCCCAACTTAGTCCTCCGGGGTAGCAACTTACCTGTGATCGACCTTAGATAATACAAATCCTATCTGAGGTAGCTGCCATTCACCGTCAAGTCTACGTGCTCGTTTGCTACTTGAGCTATTTTTTCAGTCTTCGTTGCAGGCGTAAATTATATATGTATAATATATATCTATGTATCGGGCATACAGTTACATAACGGCAGTCATTTAAAATTGCCTTCTGTAATTAGCTACTTAACAGTATTGCGTATTCATTACACCGTTTAATCCAGTCATCTTGATTAGTTAACGAACACGTCCTCTCAGATGCGATAAGAATAACGAGAGGCTTCATGTTATTAATAAGCAGAGATAAAAGACCCACCGCTGGACACAGATCTATTTGGCATAGTCCGGTAAAGTGGACAAATACGAAATCACTTCGGGAGACTTCACGTAAGTTCAAGGACGTTTTGTTCTGCGAATTGTTTTTTTTTTATTACACTACATACATACATTAGTTTATGGATATTTTTTCAGGATCACAAATCTTTTTTGATATTTTTGTAGTCATACTTCTTACGGTGCGTTTAGATAAAATGATCAGTGGGATTTTTTCCAAATGCGTGCGCAAATCGCACTTAAAATATCGTTAGTATAAGTCGCATGTTTTGCGACATTTACTACAAGATCAACAAAGTTACATTTTGATAATTAATAAAATAAAACGAATATTTAAAAGAGGTTATTTTAATTTTATAGATATTACTTATTCTTACTTCATCTTTTTGCAAAAATATGTGATGTAAAGACACGTGGATCTTTCTTTTTATTATATGTAAGTATATTCCTAATTGATTAGTTACTGTTAATAAAATTACCAATATGTGGTTTGTTGAAAAAAATTTTAATTAAGAGTTCAAAGTATAGTAGGTACATCGAAATTAAAAGTGAGAAAATATCCAAAGAATAGTATGTAAATCTACGAACTTAGTATCTTAATACTATATTATTACCGACGGCTGGTGAAGACAGCTTAATAACAAAATTACACGTTCAAGATACGCTAGGTAAATGATATGAATGTGAAATTAACACAGGCATGACAATATGTGTTTACAATCATCTCACTAAAGAAATTACAGTTCGTTTTGAAATATTAATTACATTCTGCACCGCGGATGAAAAGAAATCAGGTAGAAAATTAAACGCATGTTAAAAAAAGACAAGTTTTAATCGACTTCCCAAAGGAAACACGTTATCTACGGTATTTCACGAATTTTTTATATAGTGTCAGTCAGTACGAGTAACTTTACTACGAGGTTTTCTTGTTTCCTCAAAACAATAATTGTTTTGTCTATACATTGAAATGTACATACTGCGCGTTTTTGTACCGTTTCAGCCATACCTTGCAATGTACTATGAAATGCTGGTTGGAGACATAAACAATGATTGTTTTAACGAAACGAAATAGACTCGTACTAAAGATTTTGATTGTGATTTAATAGAAGCAATTAAATCAATTGAATATTGGAAGAAAGTGTCATCTAGGAGTTATGTCCAATTAGTAGTAAGTCGATCTGAAATACTCGTTTATATTGCAGGTGAGAAAAGGGTTAATGTGAAATTTGCATATAGGCTTAATATGAAATTTGCATAACAAAATTGTGTTCGCATTTTGGGGAATTTATTATAGAGCGCGGTTATTAAAGAGGCGTAACATTTGTTTATCCTTTTCTTTCTCTAGCATGAAAACTTCAGTTTTTTAACACGCTTTTATTAGCTTCGGTCGTATCTATGTATCAATGTATGTTTTTAACGGAATCTTTGAACGCGATTTTTACCCACTTTGAAAGGTCGGATTGAGTTGTAACTTTGAACACTTATCAAGGACCGATCACAATACAATACAATATTCTATATATATCTCTTTTTATATCGCACTCTTATAAGGGTTAAATAGGGAATTAATGTTTGTTTGGAAGTCCGCCAATTTTGATGCAAGCTCAATGTAACTTAGGTTTTGGGTATGTGGTTTGATATTTCACCATTTTTGAAAAATCAACCCCTAAACGTGGGGTGTTTTTGAGACATTTTATAATGACAATAACTTCTAACACCCTACGCTTTTTTATGATAGCATATTTTTTTCTTATCGCTCTATTTGTTAAGTTATAGAAAATTATTCGATTCGATTTTACTTCAGCAAGTTACAAAAGCGTGTTTTTTTAACTATTATTTATTAATTAGCTAGACGTTAAACTATTTTTTTAGAAATAGGTTTAAGTATTTAATTAAATTTGCCAAAATTTTGAGATCGGTCCCTTCTTTTCACACTGTCAACACATGAACATCATGAAATGGAATATGAAAATGTCCTGACTATAGATAACTCTATATATTTTATTTTTTTGTGTAAGGCTTAAATAACATATTGATCACTCGTCACTACTCCAGTGAGTATATAAGGTCTGGCTTTTATTCCCAACGTTCCCAAATTGCAACGTTAATCGAATTATTATTATATTAAATTAAGTCTCATATATATTTAGGTACTACTGCGTGGGCCAACTAAAGCATTCTGAAGGACAATCGCGAAATAGGGTTGAATTATGTTGTGAAGGTAATTCATTAGTGTGATTGTATTCAAGCGTCTAATGGATCCAATGACACAATAGGAACATTAGCAGTCCTGTCACTTGTCACGCTATACGCCAGCTCTATCGAAATAAGCTACCCACGCTTCACCCCATTGAAATTACATGTGTATTTCATTATAATGTTATTTACACACATAAATAAATTAAGCTTCTATCTATAATCTGAACTAACTGTTTTCAATGCACATGTGTGAGAAACACATATGTTGTAACGCACGCAAATGCATAAAATAATTATTTTTATTTAGTTTTTTTTAATACTACAAGTGGGAAACGAGCATGCAGTCCATCTGATGGTGAGTGGCAACTGCTGTATATGGACATCTGTAATCAATCCCTGATAAGATCATTTTTATTTGAGGCAGGGATGTTGCGAATATTCGTATCCGCATCCGCAAATGCGGAGTTTCCGCATATATTTGGACATCTGCGTCCGCATCCGTATTCACGAATAA
>MOOZ01000061.1:630694-646603 GCA_002930495.1 Cecropterus lyciades | reverse complement strand
CCCCGCGAGTGCTTCCCCGGTTGAACCCTACTCGCTGGCAGAAGCCTTCAATTTCATCATCAGCAAACTACTGCTGTCTCACTGACACTGGTCTTCCAGACTTCAGGTTCAAGGTACTAGCCGAGTGTGGGTGATTAACTTATCTCACATGGAATTATTCACTACGTTTTTCTTCGCGGTTAAACAAATTGAAATTAATCTCTAACACTCATATTTTCGAAAGTCATACTACTTGTCTGGAATTCGATTTTGTACTTTTCTTACCCTTTCCTTGAAATCACATTTGGAAAATACGTCAAATCAATATATTACCTATGCATAAAAGAAAAAGGTGACCGATCCAGAGATTGATACAATACCGAAGCCGCTGAACCTAGAAACCTGAAAATTTGTACAAATGAGACTAAAATAGCGTAAGTGAACACGAAAAAATAATAAAAAAATAGTAATATAGAACTGGAAATTTTTTAAATAATTTTATGTTATAACAAGTTGAGCCCCACGGTTATATACGCTTAAAAATGTAATTTGACAAAGATCTATGTAGCCCAAATTTTAGACCTTATACAATTTTAAAATTATAACATTGTTTCAAAGAGGACTGATAGCAACTGACATTAGCGGCAGTGACGGTGGTGCGCGGAGGTGCGTGCGCGAAGAGCGCGCGGTTTCTTAGGTTTTAATTTTTTGTGCAGAACCCTAATTATATTTTCTAAAATAAGTTACGAATCATGACATGAGCTATCCAACAGTGAAAGTCCCGTCAAAATCGGTTCAGTGGTTTCAGAGATTACCCAGAACAAATAGACAGACAGACAGACAAAAATTTTATTAATTGATATTTTGTTATCAGTTACGTATATAGGTACTTCCATATGCATTTGATAAAAAGCTGTTATTTTGATATTACAAACGGACACTTCAATTTTATATTATTTATAGATTTATAGATTACGCTTGCAAAGTCGGGGGCAAATTCTTGTGAACTATGTAATTATTTAAAATGTGTGTGTGTCTATGTGTTTATGTAAAATTGTTTAATAGATTCTTTAAATTTATAAGATAAGTTTTCAATTTTATTTTGTTATCGATGTTTAATCAATCATAATCCACCAGATAATATGTATCAATTTATCTTCTAAATTATACATACGATAAACTTATTCATTCTTCCTGTACCTATCAGTAGTGACACCGTATTAGTTGTAAATTCTGTCTGGGAGTTCGAGGTTCCAATCCAGCACGCACTTTTGATGTTATAGAACTTGCTGCTACGGTGAAGAAACTCATTGTAAGCAAAAAATCCACGTCTTTACAAGAAATTATATATGTATATGTTCTCGTATATAAAGTGTACGAATCTTTGCTGAGCCAGCATGGATTTATGTACTTAGACTTCTCACTCTGACGACTGTTCCTATTATGAGCGACTGAAACACAAGAGGATAAAAAACAATTGAAAGCAAAATTTTCCTATCGATTATGTCCCAAGGAAAGGTCGCAGGTCTCTTTTTTAATCTAGAGGAAGTCACCGATCACAATTGCACCATTCATCCTCAAAGTAAGACGGTATAGGGAAAATACTTGAGAATTCTATATTGACATTTGAGTCACTGAATTGAAACAATCACGCATGCTTGTGAGGAAACGTTTTAATATTTTTATTTAATAACAGATCAACTGATGAATCATGATAATCAAATAAATTGCAAATAATCGCGCATAACCAATTATTATTATTTGTTATAGCTTATCATACTGTTTTGCTACGAATTACGAATACGAATTTGATTCGGATGCCTGGTCTCTATTTTTATTATTATTATTTTATCTGCATGTTACGTATTTTCCTTTGTAAAATAAAGAAATGCAAGAATTTATTTTATTAATACGTTTATCGAATATCTATTTAAATGTTACTCATATTTCTTTATTTGCTATGCAAATTCTTTCCAAATCCAAATTTACAATTTTTTACATTTATTTTACTATCAGGATTTTTTCTCCAGAGTCATATCAATTTTTAAGGACACCAAAAAGCTTTCTTTAAGAAAGGCTTTAAAATCCGGGCAATGGACTTCTAAACAATTATGAACAATAATCATGAATGGGTGAGTAAGAATCCATGTAGAACATTAGTCATATTATAAAATGCCTCAAGCATTCTTACTGCGAATTAATTATGCGGTTTCATATACATAATTATATTGCAGGTTAAAGGCCGACATGTTTTGCCGACAAATGCTCGAAACGGTTGGTTAGCTTGGTTACGTGGCTTTACTTTGTAAAAATGCACATATATTGTATATGGTCTACTAGATTCTAGCCTAGGCTCTGTTTGGAATAACAAGAAATGTCCATATATGTATGTGTGAGGACGTACCTTTTTATTGTATAAGACATGTATAAACAGCATGTTTGGTTGATGTTATTGAGTATAAAGAACTAATATTCTACATGGCATTACTAATAAACTAGGAAAAAGTCGGCTACATTGAAATAAAGACCTGGATGGTAGCAGCCTTCGTAGTTCTACTTCAAACGCATCCCCGCCATACCAATTTCTGGTTTATTTATTTAATAGGTCACCAACATGCTGATCACTAATACATTTTATTGTAATGGTACATTTAGTTGCCATATGAGTGCCAGCACAATTAAAGGCGACGACAACATGCAAAACATCAACATTATCAATGTCAAAAATTAAAAATGATTAAGAAATAATGTAAAAAGTGATAACAGCCGACAATTGAGAATAACATTACCTATAACCTATAAGAGTATAGTCTACTTTGGGTGTGCTACTTCGGTTTGTAAGGTACTAGTACTTTATTTCGGTTTGAAGGGTTAGGTATTACCTAAACCTTCAAACCGTTTTACTTATATGAGGCGTTCCAACATGAACCTCTGGGTAGCGCATATATGGTGGACCTTAGTGGGTACTAATCCTTTTTGGAGTCGACTACCTATAGATGTTTATGGCCTACTCATTTGCTTCTTCTTTAATATATATACATCCATACATCAGCTTCTTAAAATCCACTTCCAGACATATGCTGCCCTTAATTGGGGTATTGTCAATATCAACGCCTGAGATGATTTTTGGTGACCACATTGGGTCTTGATGAAACACAAGAAGACGCTCCTGCCCATCTCCTGGACTTTGACGATACACATGATCTTGATGATACACATGAAGACGTTTGTGCCTATCTCCTACGTCATCTGCTAGAAGAGAGGGGGTTATGCTATTCATACGGTACTTCCATAATATAAAGAAACTTAATTACTACTCTACGGCTAAATTGAAATAAAATGCACGATTATGATAATTTTAGTTATGAATTGAAATTGGCGTCGGTAATCGAGTGCGTTGGATGTAAGATTTAAATGATTTAAACGTGTCTGATAGCGCTGGAAAATCACGATGATTAGCCTTCGGTCGAGCCAACTCGTTTATGATTTCATTACAAGGAACATCGTCATTACTTTAAAAGCCCAATGGATCTCTTGGGCATTTGTTCTCCAACATTGGCTCTCTTTATTGATTGTATAGGCGTATATGAAGGGTTTAGGGTGCCTAGAGTAGCCAGGAGGACTTTTATTTTGTCGACAAATTTCGGACCCGATTTATCCCCGACGCCCCTAAGCAAAGGGTAATCAAAATTGCAGACGACCCTTCTTTTCGCATCACCGCTGTTAGATTTCCCCCCTTATCAAAGTCTATCTTTCAATCCCAAGTATTTTTTAAATTGTAGGCTAGCTCTTTCCCGCCTCTCCATACGTGCATACCTATAACAAATACAATCTCTAATTTACTAATAATTAAACCCCTAATTAATCTCTTCTACCCATTATTGTCCCTCTGCTGGGCACGGGTCTTCTCTCAGAATGAGAGAATTTTTTAATCCATAGTCCATAGTTCGACTGTGATGGCCAAGTTCAAATTGTTGGACTTCACACACCTTTTAGAATTCCTTTTTTAGAGAACTCTTAGGTTCCTCACGATGTTTTCCTTCACCGTAAAGCAGTGATAATTAATTTCAAATACGCACATAATTTAAAAAAAATAGTGGTTCCTGGGATTCGAACCTATCTATCACTGCTCCTCTAATTAATAAATATATACAACGCCTATTTAAGTCTTTTAACAGTAGAATATAATATATCACTCATTTGTATGAATAACCGTACAATTTAAAATCTCATCAATTTCCAGTTAAATGTATAGTTTTATCCTTATTATGTTATATTATTGCAGAATTGCAACCTTAGTGCTCTAACTGTTTAATCGCCTTTTAATTTATATTATTTTAACTCCATTGTGTTTAATCGCCTTTTAATTTGTATTATTTTAACTTCATTAATTAAAACGATAAAAACTAAATGCATTGTTTAATTTTACCTTATTCTTCTGTAAAATTAGCGTTTGTGTTGTGTTATTATTCATGCAAAGCGATTTAATGTATTACTTATTGTTAGTGGCTAACTACATCTTAAAAAGAACCTTTTTTCCAAGTATCTTGGCTCTTACTTTAGTAATTTAGGCTCTGCCATTATTAGTTGAAAGTAGTGACCGAGTGAAAGTCCGGTTTCGGCCAGTTTCGCCCTTAGTTTCGGTTTCGGCCAAAAATGGCCATAACTTTCGGGCGTGCCAAAACACGAGTGTTCGTTTATTGTGCGCCGTTCTTACTAAAACTTTTTTTTTTAAGTTTACTTTCACGAGTAAGTCTAACCTTTAATTATTAAAGTTATTTTTATATGTTCGTTTATATATTCATGACTTTATAAAACTTGAATTTTATAAAAATTGACATATAAAAAATATATGGGTAACTTAACTTTTCTGAGAGAAATCTTGCACGACACTGGGGCAGTAAGGAATTGATTGAAAGGAGGGACAAATCAAACCAAAATTATTTATTATTTAGTAGTATTATAAATTAATTTTCCCTTTATACTTAATTCAGTTAAAGCAGTCTTTTTTTTATTTTATAATTAGTTATTTTCTTGTTGTTGTTCTTGTGTCGTTGTCTTTCTAATAACATTATGTTTTTTGTTTATTATGTTACACAAAGATTTACACGAATTTATAGTTAGATACATTTCATTATAATGTTAAAGGAAAATCTTTTCTCGAATAAGTGTACTCGACTGAAATGTGGACGGCGACGTATCGTACAATTGTACCTACATTTGGGTATAGCTATCGATCTGTCTGGGAAACTTTTGGCCAACACCTGCTGACTAATACTTTTCGGAATATTCCCTACTGCCGTTTTGTCCGAAGTTAGAGTGTAAGTTTTGTCAGTGCGCTCAAATCTGGATAACAATGAACATATCCTTTTAAAACAAATCTTTAATGTATAGAAGTATTCGACTTAGGAAATGATAAAATTATTGTTCGTGGTTTTTTAATAAACACTAGCAGTACCCGGCATGCGTTGCAATGCCCGTAAAGTATAAAGAAAAAAAGTAAATTAAACGTCTTTTGTTTACTCAATATCGACTTTAATAGGATAACAGTGCATATTCTTTTTGTTTAGAGCTTTGGGCCAGAAAGCCTCGCGGGCGTCCCCAGGACACTTTACCCAAATTTTAGTACAATCTGATTTATGGTTTTGGAATGCACACAGAACAAATATACAAGCATTGTTTTTTATTTATGTAGATTAACGTTATTAATTAAGACTATAAGTAAATTACCTTATTAAATATATGTTCTCCTTTACAGTATTATTTTGATTAAATAAATAAATTACATGCCATTTATATTATATCTTTTTTTATTATGCAGCAATATATGGAAACCGATATACCTAAGAGGAAGTGCTGAAAACGACATTACCTTCCGTTTTATTTTCCTTCGCGGGTACTTTGACTCACAACTTATTTGTTAGGATTTATGATTATTCATGCAGCATTATAGCGTAGTGCATTTGCCTTTAGTGTTTACATAGTTGACGCATGGTACATCACAGACTAGAAATAAATTAGAAATGTCTGTTAATAATTTATAATTTGTGTAGTTGGGAATGTGCTTTTTGAATTCCAAATGCAGAAATCGTCTCTCAACCTTTTTTTGCTGAACGGGATAACCTTAAAAGGGTACCCGGTTCCGGTGTGACAGTCATTGGGGTATGTTCAATTTTTACCTTCTAAAATTCTCACAATAAAAGTCATTAGCGCTTCGTAGAAGTCTCCTGTGGTCTTCATCAGCACGCAACCGGAGGCTGAGCGCGATGCCCTTATCGAGCACAGACCAGTAATGCTACGTTCAACGCACATCTTCGGTTGCTTACGACGGAATGCAGCCACAAATATCTTCATCCTTCCCGTAGTCGCTAGTTGGGCGATTCGAACTCCCATTCTGGCCGCCCACCACCCCGGAAGACCCCCTTTATTCGCTTCTTAAGAAAGACAGGGGATTTCGTAGCTCTTTTCTGATCCCGACACAACGTGGACAGCCGTTTCTTAAGCTAGAGACCGCGACCCGCAGAGTGATAGCGTTTTAATTTAAAAAGTTAGCAATCAGTTTAAAAAATAAGTATGTATAAGAAAAACATATTCTTCCATTTAACTACTTGCTTAAAACTATTAATCATAAATTCAATTATTAACTTTGAGCATGCAAATAAATATTATACAATTAAATTTATAATGAACAGGTCAGAAGGCTTTTTTTAACTTGTTATGGTGGCAGCTATTGTTTTCTATGCTCGTACATTCACGAGTTGCTGTATCAAAGGCTTTTGATTGATTTCAAGAGGAAGATTTAAAGTAGGTTACGATCCAATGGACATAAAACAATAGTTTGTTATTAAATCGAAACCCATTTCAACATTAGCAATAGATAATTTGTTTACAATAGGCGATGCAAGGTGGGCGTAACCACTCTCACATGTTGTTTCGAAGGATAGGAAAAACTCCTAAAATATATATAATATTTCTTATAGATTAATCTTCTTTAGTAGGTGTTTCTATAATTTATAGATGTTTTTTTCCGTTTATCTGTGTATTTGAAATCGCATCAAAATTTAATTTAAAAGTTTCAAAATATAGTCATAATCCGTATCTTTGGGTAAAATTTAGTCTTTAATCTACCTGCTGTATCAGTATCCATTAACTATCTCCAGTTCTATCTACAGTATCTTTGCATTGAAGTCAAATCAGTCCAAACTCAACGAATATTGTAATATTCTAATGAATGTATTGTTTTGATAGCATGGAAAAAAAATACATTGTCTTTTGAAAATAAAGACAAAAATCATAATTAAATATAATTAGGAACAAATAAAAAAAATATGTGCTCACGTACCATTTCTAACCGTGGTCAGTTCTATGGTGACCATAATGAACAGGGTATTATACTCATAGCATTATCCGACACTGTGTGAGGTTATTATGTCGTGCCCACATCTAATAAGCCATTTATGCTAAGAGGTCTTCGAGTAAAAAGGTGTGACCTTGTGACCCTAATAGAATATATGGTATAGATTAATGATGATTCGATTTTATCATTGAACTAGCTGCGCCCCACGGTTTCACCCGCGTATTAGTTACTACAAAGAAAACTAATTTATGTATTTATTTGGATTAGAATAAATATTATATTTATATAAACAACTTCGCAAATAATGCATTATTTTGGAACAAATTTGGTTAGCATATAAAAGGGTACAGTGAGTTTACCTGAAAAGATAGACATATGCTGTCGCTGACTTTTTTTTAGAAATTTTAAAGGGAATAAATTCTGTCATACATCATTTTTACGAAACTTTAACTGTTTACGCAGCGCATGCAGCGGAAGCTCTCATTAGAAAAAAAAACCCCCGATTTTGAAACATTGTTCATTGGTGCTCCGCTCCTGTTGGTCTTAGCATGATGATATATAGCCTATAGCCTCCCTCGATAAATGGGCTATCTAACACCGAAAGATTTTTTAAATCGCACCAGTAGTTCCTGAGATTAGCGCGTTCAAACAAACTAACAAACAAACTCTTCACCTTTATAATATTAGTATAGATATAACACATTTAACTAATGTTAATAAGGTACGGGTAAATTATGATAATACTCAGTTATACCTGGGCTTCGCTCGCGTCGGTCACAATTACGATGGTTATGAGTATTTGTTAATCCAGGTAATATCAATTATTGTCTGGTCAACTATGTATGTGCCAAATTTCAATTCGATCAGTAGTTTTTGCGTGAAAGAGTAACAAAAATACAGATATCTTCATAAATTTTCGCCTTAAAACATTAGTGTGTGACTATTTGTCCTAGTGATTTGTATCAAAGTAGAATTTTGTCGTTCGAAAGCACCAAAGTGCTTTTAAACAGAGCTTTTTTGTACATTATAGTAGTGAACGAGCAAGCAGTTCACATGATGTTAAGTGGTCTCTGTTGCATACGGAAATCTGTAATCAATTCCACATAGAACAGAGGTTCCACATAGTACTTGAAGTCCATTACAGATGCGTTGTCACTGAGGGCCAAGATGATCACTCCGTATTTAAGTTCGCCGGCATCCACACCCTTCGAACTAAATGAACAACTTCACGCTAGAAATAGGCGATCTAGTGAAATAGGCAATGGTACGTAAACTGCGTATATATTATTGTTTTTCGTATGTATATAATTCGGTGTAATGGTGGTAGGTATTCTTCCTTATTAAAAATTTCAAGGACATATTATATATATATATATATATATAGTTTATACATTATATAATAATAGTAAAAACGCTTTCGACGTTACACCCGTACTAAATTTTTTAATGTGTTGTGGGTGCCATTGACACATACAAACACCCAGACTCAAAACAGAAATCTAAATTCATCACTCAGATACCTGCCTGGCTTGGAATCGAACCCAGAACCTACTGAGTGTTAGACCCGAATAGTGACTGTTCTGCCACACGAATCATAGGTCTAGCAACTATGTTAGCCAAGAGGTCGAAATATCTGAAAAGCTAGTCAGTAGTTACAAAAAAAATGCCAATGAAAAGGTTCCTACAGAACTCAACCAAAACTGCTGTTATTTCTGCCTAATAAGAGCAGTGATATCCGCTGTTGAGTTTTGGTCTGAATGATGTGGTAAGGGAGATATACTTATCTGAGGCATTCCAACTTAGTCCTCAGGGAAAGTAATACATCTGTGGCTCACCTCAACCTTATCTGGTCTAGACTGCATACTCGTTTGTCACTTCTATAAAAAAAAACCCTATGTCGCTAAAATCACGCAACATTGAAAAAATCTAATGTAACCTCTGTCTGCAATCTGGTTGACGGTGAAGTATTTGTGTTAGTCACTTCAGCAAAACATAAAAACAATTTGACGGAATGATGACCCATCATTTAATAACTTTTAAATCATACAACGTGCGTCACAGTTTAATACTCGCGTCGTCTCTGGAATGAATAAGTGGCAGATGTACTTAGCTTGGATTTTTTTGCTCACGGCTTAACGTCAGCTAGACCTCCGGCGTGTCCGACCATTGACGAGTTAACTTGATGCGAATAAATGTTTTCGTAATAATTCCGAACTAACAGTTCGAACAAAGAGCAGTAATTATTATTCGGTATCAACTCGATAGAGATATTAGATAAAGATTTTATTTTCGGTAGAACTATATATAGTTTTAACCCCACTAAAATTCCCCGTTCGCAGCGCTGCGTGGAGGTCTCCGGGATCTCCAACGGAAAATAACCGAGAGTCCTCAGAGCGCGATGCTCCATTCGAGCTCTTACCTGGTGAGCGTTTACGCTTATCGTACCCTTAGGCGTTTAAGATGGCATGCGACCGCATGTGCCGCCGTTCTTCTCGGGATCGCTTGGCTAGATGGGTCGAGCTCCCACCTATTAAGCAGTAACATAGCCCTAATCTGGTCCCGTAACAGGGACAAAAGAACTAGTTGTATCTGCTCAAATTTCTAACAAATTCTCTATACAAATTTCTAACAAATTTATAACAAATTTTCAAGGTGGTAGAACTCTTTGTGGTTCGACTCCGGAAGCACAACCGCCACACCTATTTCTGCCTAATAACAGCAGTGTTATGAGCTGCTGTGTTCTGGTATAAAGGGAGGTATCTGGTAAGGGAGACATACTTTCCGAGGCATTCCATCTTAGTCCTCAGGGCTAGCAACGCATCTGTGGCTAACCTTGGGTGAGACTTTGATCTTACCTAGGGTTGATTACAGATGTCTATGGGCGGCAGTAGCCACTTACCATCAGGTGGGCTGCATGCTCGTTTGCTACTTCCATACTATAAAGAAAAAAACTTTTTTTTTAACATACGCGAGGCATTCAATTCAAATAATATGGTAAATGGTCACACACGAGTTTCTATTTTATTCACTCTGTTTGGCTATTTTTTGGTGGTTGACAAGATATTTATGTTTTATTTTGTATGGTATTTTCAAGAAAACTTTTATTAAATAATTAATATCATGTGATACTATATGATATAAAAATTTACTTCGCTTATCTCTTAAGCGATAAACGTTAGTTATTATATTACAATCGCTCGCAGTATGGCAATAACCTAATTCGCAAGGGATACGCGATTACGTTAAAGCCGCGAGAGGCCATCTGAGTAATTACGTCTGACCGGGTTACCCAAGAACCATGATATTGATGTTACCTACCTAGGTTCATCTCAACCAATAATGTGTGATTTATAATGATGACGCCGAGATAAATCAAGTAACACAGCAATAAGCAAGAATTTCAATGTTTTCTATTAATTGCGTTAAATGCTAACAACCTAATAATTTGAGGTTGGATTTTGAATTGGTTATTTCATAACTTGTATTTTTTTACACCGAAGGTAAAGGCTGATTGCCGTCCACAGACCTCTATAAGCAATCTTAGATCAGGTAAGAGACCTACTACAGGTCCTTTGTTTATAATGAAGTCTAGTGATAAGGCGCACGGGGTTCTTGATGAAGTAATCGTCGCCTTTGGACATTTGCAACTCCAAACATCATTTAAGGCGTTTCAACTTAGTTCTCAGGGGGTTGCTACACCTGAGAACTAAGTTGGAACGCCTCGGATAACCTCAGGTAACTGTGGTTAACCACAGGTAAGACTCTGATCTTATCTGGGGTTGATTACAGATGTCTATGGGCGGCAGTGGCAAAATAGCAGCGCCAAGCGAGTGTTCTTCGGGCCTTCGGGTAAGCGATGGGCGACATGACAAGGAATAGGTTTGTCACCGGTCCCGAATCATAATGGAGTATACTACCTTTTATTCCAAAACTTCAATTTATCAGGTGTATCAACTTGGCAAGCTCACCACGTATATTTTACGTGCTTGACAAACGGTTTAGAGAGAACAGCACTTTATTTCTGAAAAGTTTGTTTAAACCATAATCAATAATTTCGTTGGAATCCTTCCAACTTGAAAGAAAACACGAAATGGACTTGTATGAAATATGAGAGACATGAATTATAAGGGAGGAAAACACGTAGGATGTCACAGTAAGGAGATAGCGTACGGTTAAGATATTTGTTTCTTATAAAGTTATACCATGATATCACTTATAGAAACGAAACTAGTAACATCGTTAAAAAACATTAAATTAAAAACCCCGACTGCTAAAAACGAAATTTTTGTTCATAATGATGTATATGAGACGATTCTAATGATATGTCATATACATATGTCATACGTCACAATCCGTCAAGACGTTTGGGCTGTAGCGCGTGCCATATGCTCGAAAAACATTACTCGTTTCATAACAGCAGTTATAAAGCATGATTACGTAAAACATTTAGGGGAGTCACCCCTCACGTCACTATTTTGGGTGGGTCAAATCTTATTAAATCTCATGTAGGGGGGGTCTCGGCTTAATATTTTTTTTCAGGTGTTTTCAAAAGGTCACGTATTTTTTTTCAGGTGTTCATTACCTGTAAAGGAATTTAATTGCCAGTAATCTCACCAAGGTGGGAGGGGAGGTCGAATTATTGTCAAAATTTCCTAACGTAATAATGGACGCCACTTTACAAATGTCCAAGGGTTACAGTTGTTATTCATCATCGTATTACAAATTAGTGTATGTACTTTGAGAAAATGTATGTCAATTTATGATTTTAATGTAGGCTGTAACTGTAATGTTTTATGTAGGCTGTTAAAATCGTATCGTAACAACTACTGCGATCACCAACATGCATGCCAAGCGCGAAAGTAGGAAAGGAGGAAAGCACAGCGAAAGTGGATTTAGATAAGTCCTGATGGCTCTTCTTAGAACGAAATAGACTTAATTTTGGGAGACAAACGACACATATTTAATGATGTCTCTGTGTTCAACAGGGTGAAAACCGGAAGTGTTCACCGGATGGTATAAGGTACATTAAATATCAATGTAAAGCTAGAACGAACACGCCCGATGAAGTCTACGCTCCGACCAACACCCGTCGAAATCCAGGGTTCCGAAGACTTTCAATTACAGTTACGAAATCGTTTTGCAAGTCTCGATTCTTGCGTTTTCGTGGACGAAATTAACACCAAAGTTGTAAAAACTGTCCACGAGGTGGGATCCAAGTTCTTCAAGACCCACGGATGGCTTCAAGTTCTCTCAGAGCATACGCTTAGTCTGATGAGAGAAAGGCGAAAACCATGTGTGTAGTCTCCAACTTCAATGTTAAAATACAGACTGCTCAACAAAAAGATCTCCGAAGGTAGGCGACGCGATTAGCGTTCTCACAGCGCTAATCGCGTAAAAAACACTATTGAGCGGAACCGTGACTCAAGAGTGTTCGCAAGGGACCTGAGTGTTGGACAGAGTCTGTTGACGAGGTTGAAGACCGAATCGCGCACCATAGTTTCGTCTAAGCCCGAAGTTCTGAGAGATATTGAAAACTACTACGGGCAGTTGTACGCTTCCGCACGCCGCTCTCAAACAGCTTAAGAACAACAAAGCACTGGGCGCTGACAGAATCACAACAGACCTGTTAAAAGCTGGCGGTAAACGCGTACTAGTGATGCTCCAAAAGTTGTCATCAATAGCGGAACCACCCCGGAAGCGTGGAGCAGAAGAGTAGTCGTACTGTTCTTCAACAAGGGCGATAAAACCCTTCTGAAGAACTACAGGCCCATTGCGCTTCTAAGCCATGTGTAGCTGGAGTCCTTTCAGCGATGCCAGATCGACTATAGGTACATCGAGGTGTTGAAGTGAGTATACACAGCCCCCACCATGTCAGTCCGAGTACACGACCAAAGCACGAACCCAATCCTTCTGCAGCGGGGAGTCAGACAAGGCGATGTCATATCGCCGAAGCTGTTCACCGCTGCGTTGGAAGATGTGTTCAAACTAATTGAGTGAAAAAGTCTGGGCATTAACATCAATGGCGAACACGCCACTCACCTTCGGTTTGCCGATGACATAGTGATCTTCGCAGAATCGCTGACGGGCTTCAGCACTATGTTAGGTGATCTCAATAGTGCCTCACAATAGGTGGGTCTTAAGATGAACACGAACAACACAAAAATCATGTCTAAAGTCCATGTCACACCCGTACTGGTAGTTGTTGACGGCACTCCTCTCGAAGTTGTCGACAAGAACATTTACCTGGGACCGGTCACATCGCTCGAAGGACCGATAACCGATGGGGAAGAAAGGTCCTCGAGTGGCGACCACGTTTAGACAAAAAGAGCACAGGTCGCCCCTCGACCAGGTGGACCGATGACCTGAAGAAGACAGCGGGAAACCGTTGAATTCAGAAGGCACAGGACAAGTTGGAGTGGCGCCGTTTTGAGGAGGTCTATGTCCAGCAGAGGACCTCGAAAGGCCTCGAAAGATGGATGGATGTGTTCTGATCTGAGGCATCTTATCTGGGGCTGATTACAGATGTCCATGAGCGGTAGTGGCCACATACCATCCGGTGGACTGCGTGCTCGTTTACTTCTTCCATATTAGATAAAAAAAACTTCGCGGTCCCAGGTATATAAATATACATCGTTATTAGCATAAATTACCATACACTTACATACATATTTATTTTTATGCCTGAGAATAACAAGTTTATACAAAAAGCATGTAAGTAATTCTTATCATTAGGTCTTGTATCTCAACGCACATAAATTAAACCTCTACTGGTTAGAAGGTAAACATACTCTCATATCAACAGAATCAAATAAACCTGTATTTAAATGAGCATGCATGCGTGCATTCTACATTGCTCAGGCATAATTAATAAACTTGATAACTTATCATGAAATGCTTTATTAATTTTAAAATTTTATTAAGAATATAAGTAGCTAGTTTTCATAAACATTTATATAAAAATATGCATCTAAATTGTTGATTGCTAGTAATTATCTCGGTCATTCGTTGACTCTATTAAACCTTCAGACAGCTGCGTGAAGAATAAAATAACCTAGCACATGATTCCCATGTTCCATAGTTTAAAGCCAAATGGCAGAAATATGTTCCTTTTAATTAGATCTGCATATTTGTGCAACTTGCACATTTCAGCATAATTGAGGATATTTATTTACCCAGCAGAAGTGAGACTGGCTTATCTGATAATCGGGTGACGAGCCAACGTAACATGCGATAATTATTTAAAATAAAGGTATATTTTTTAGGGTTCTCTATCCATAGGGTAAAAACGGGATCCAATTAATTAGAATCCCCTGTCCGTCTGTCTGTCGGTCCATCTGTCCTTACAAACGTAATTTTTCTGCCGATTTTTACAGATAATGGTACAGATCATTTCGCGCGCGAGTCGGACTCGCACTTGGCCGATTAGATTTCTCTAACATCACTCTAAATTTAAATGTACTTTTTTACAACCGTTTCTTGCGACGAAACTTTTTTGGTTAATCTTTTCCTTTAGCTCTCATGTGTTTTAGTTTGAAAACGCGATAATCCAGTTATTAACTAGATACGTGCCGCCTTAGTCCCAATAGGTAATAACGCATGCAGACTTATTGTTCACAGGTCGATCCAAGATCGTCCGCAGAAATGACTTTTTTATAATATAGTAGTAGCAAACGAGCATGCAGTCCACCTGATGGCAAGTAGTAACAGCTAACAAGACCAGTGAGCAGTGTACTCACTGAGAGAATTGTCCGGGCAAGGGGAGGTTCCTCGAGGCCCATAGTCCTTGCACCACGCAGTGACGTCACTGCCGCGGCAAAGGCTAATGACCAAAGCACTGCCACCTATGGGCATCTATAATCAACCGCAGATAAGATCAGAGTATTACCTGGGATTGGTTACAACGTTGTTACCCCCTGAGCACTAAGTTGGAACGCCTCGGATAAGTAAGTTTCCTTAACACAGCCTTCAGACCAGAACACAGTTATGCTTTATGTTATGTTATGGCAGAATCAGATGTAGCGGTGATGTTTTCAGAGTCGAACCACAAAGGGTTTTATCACCTTCAAAAACTCCTGGCCTACATGTGGTCGTTAATAGAAACGTATGCTCCTACATTGAAAATCCATCCAACCGCCCATATCCGTTCATATTCATTCTGTTGCCGCTATAACACTAAATACGAAAAACAGAATAAAATAAATAATGAAGGGGGGCTCTCATACAACAAACGTGATTTTTTGTCGTTTTTAGACATAATAAAACGGAGCACTGTGCGCGAGCTCTACTCGCAATTAGCCGGTTTCATTGAAATCTACTATATCATATATACCATGTAGTTTGTTATATTTTTTAATCGCGACTGAAAGGAATCGCGGGATACATTTAGTCTTCAACCGTTACAAGTGTTCCGTAATCTCAAGGTAAACATAAACATAAACATAAACGCTTTCTACACTCATAGCCCCACAGCAGGATTTTCTCCTGTGTCGTGGGTACCATGGTCACACATAGACGAATACACAAACACCCAGACCCAGAACAGAAATCTAAACTCATCATTCAGATGTCTGTCT
>MOOZ01000061.1:578280-594630 GCA_002930495.1 Cecropterus lyciades | reverse complement strand
CCTCACGAGCTCACTGAAAGAAACCTAATGAACCGTGTACTCATTTGTGATTCTTTATTACGACGTAACGAAACCGAATAATTTTTGAAGAAGCTGATAACTGGAGATGAAAAGTGGATCACGTACGACAAGAACGTGCGAAAAAGGTCGTGGTCAAAGGTCGGTCAGGCTTCACAGACTTTGGCGAAACCCGGGTTAACTCGCAATAAGGTGATATTGTGTGTGTGGTGGGATTGGAAGGGCATTATTCATTATGAGCTGTTACCACCAGACAGGACCAACCAGACAGACCAACATCACGAGAGAACTGCCAAATCCACTTGTCGCGGTATTTTGATGAGAAGTCCCAAAATTTTTATAGCAATGGGATCATGTCCCTACCTACAAGATGGCAAAAGGTTATCGAACAAAATGGTACATACATACTTTAGTTAAATGTAAATAAACTATATTAAAAAATAAAAATAAAAAATGCGAAGAAACTTTTTCCCCAACCTAATAGAATACTCTCCTGTTGATAATTTTATCATTAAGACGGTATTAGGGTTAATACACATAAAACATAAAAGAATTGCGGTGTCGGTAAAGCTGTTCGTCGCAATACATACAACATATCCCTCTGCTTTTCATGAATAACCGCACAAATCAAAATCAACAAAACGATTGCTTAATTTTTACTTGCCTCTTCTGCAGTGCTTCCATATATTATTTACTTAAAACTTTTGTATTTTATAAAAGATTACAGAAAATGACACTAAAGAATTTTAAAGAAATTTTGGTCGACAAAACAAAAAAGTTCATCTATTTGACAACTTTTCACAAACCCAGGTGGTTTGTATAATTACACGGCCAAAAAAAAAATTATTCCTCGATCAAAATGGATATAAAATTTTACTGTATACTGTACTTAATGATTCATTACAGTATACAGTAAAAATGTTGAAAATACAGTAATTCTACTATAATAACAGTGCATCTGGAAGCACTGCACTCCTGTACACAAAAAGCATTGTTTTTTTTTAAAATGGCTCTCCTATAAAATTGGCGATTTGTTTTCTGTTGGTATTCAATCCAAGAAGTATGACGTCTCCTCTCTGGAAACACGTAAAGTTCTGACCTTTTCATATAACAATATATTTTTTTTTAATTTCAGATGACATGTAAGGAAGCGATGAACCTGTGGGGTTATCGCATGGCGCATAACGCATCGCACATGACCAGCAAGGAGTTCTATCCGCTCGAGCAATACTCTCTCACGCAGTGATTACTCTTCTATGCAATTATTTAACTCGTATAGTCAAATGGCAATAAGTTTATCTATGAGTATAAACAGTTAGATTTATAGGTAATTTTTGTTGGTGTTTTCTTATTTTTATTTTGCTTCACTTGTACTGTTCATGTTTATTTAATTTTTGTGAATTGATGTTGGGTAGATGAAATTCGCATTTTTTTATATTTCGTTTAAAGTAGTAACGAGCCTGCAGTCCACCTGATGCTAAGCGGTCACTGTCATCCGTGGATATCTGTAATCATCTTAATATGAAACAGAGTTTCTGAAGTCAATCACTAATGCGTTGCTATTCCCAAGGACTAGTCTCATTGCTGAGCACGGCCCTCCTCTCAGGGTGAGGGGTTTAGGCTTTTTCCCACCATGATGACCAATTGCGGATTGGTAAACATCCACCTTTAATAAATTAAAGTAGTGATAATTAATCATTTATTATCTATCACATTCTGACTGCTTATCCCGCCCAGACAAAAATTTTAATGATGAGTTTAGATTTCTGTTCTGGGTCTGGGTGTTTGTGTATTCGTCTTTGAGTGTCCATGGCACTCACGACACAGGAGAAAATTCTAATGTGGGGCTATGAGTGTAGAAAGCGTGTTTTTTTCGTCATTCTACACTACCTTCACGTTTTGAGCACCAATCTGGTATATTATTTATTTAATCAATCACTGGAATTACCATTCTATAAAACCTGTATTCATATAATTATTTTTTATTGCAGGATTTTCCATTATCGCGACGCCATCGCCATCAGAAAAGAAAATTTCATACAAGGTAATCGATCATCATGGAAGGTAATCGATGTTGGCGCATAATATAATTTAATACTCAACCTCGGATTTTTTTGTACTTTTGAATCTTGGCTTATTAGATTCCTATATTTATATTCATATCATTTATTTTTAGGGCTCAAGAACGTAACTTAAATATGTAATGTAGGTGAAGGTATATATAGACATTATTTAATTTATTTACTTATATACGAATTGATTTTTTATTTCGCAATCGAGTACTGGAATCTGTAAAGTAAACTCAATATTTTAATTCTCGATGAAATAATTATAATTTGTTTCTCTCAATTGATGTATTTGAAGACTGATGTTCCAGTTGTTTACGAATATTTTGCGATGTAAAATGTTAGTTTAAATAGGCATAGCTCTCTAGTTTTATGCGTTTTTTGACTTCGAAGTCGGTGATCGAATATGAAACGAAACGGCGTAGTTAGTTAGTGAGTTAGTGAGCTCAGGTTGTGTAAAGCACCGTTGGTGTGTCTTTATATCAAAACGTAAAAGATGGACCATTAGTTACGATAGAGGTCAAAATTGCTCGAACTTAAAATTAGAAGCGCATAGGCAATACGAACTAGTGAAACCCCGTGTTCGAGCAATTTTCGCCTCTAACACTTAACGCATCTTTATTGATAAGCCTAGGCAAATACTTAATAATTGTAGCACTCACGGAATTGACGAATTGTTGATGCTTCCATTGTAGTCACTATTATAGAATAGAAACGCATTTACTCGATGACACGTGAATTGTTATATTATATATATTGTACAATTTGACCTTACCAGTTCAACATACTGCATTTTTTAACAAAAGTACAATTTTGATATACGCTGAAATACTGGAATTCTAATATCATAAATCAGGAATGTAAGGGCAGTGGTTGTAATCATGAGCGTATAACGAGGTGTGAGGGTGTTAAATAACACCCATAATTGAAATTGATTATTTGACTATTATTAGTCTACCCGCACGTAAACTATCGATAGTCGAAGGTAATTTGACTTGGCAACTTTAATAAAAAATGTTAGGAATTTCATAGTGAAGTATAGCAACTACGATTTACGGCATGACATAAATGTTTAAATAACATAAATAAAGTAAAAATGCCGAATTGTGATAATTTACATGCTTACTGAGTAACAAAGTGATTGCATAGTTCCGAAATGAAGATACGAAAGGAAAAATCATCTGTCCTGTTGGTGCATTTAAATGACTAATTTTGCATTTGTAAATGTTGAACCGGTAGGATTAACTATATGATATTGATGCAGTTAATTCGCATATATAATGACATTATATATAGTTTCGTATGGACTTGTTAATAATGTGGAAGGAAAGTATAAAATGTAAGGTTCTCATAAATAACGTCGCGAGTAACCATAAGGTCTTGTGCCAAAACCAGAGGTTCCCAGAGCTTTTTTTTCATAGACTACTTTCAAAATTTTACTGGTTCCAGTGGACTTATTCCCAAAATTCGACATAAATGTGAAGCCTGGATCTAAGTATTGAAATAAGCGTTGCAGCTGAGTTCCAATCACGAGAAAAATAAAATTGAAATTGATGACGAAATTGATGATGAAATTATTATTAATCGTTAATAAATCGCAAATTTAGAGTCAGCTGTATATAAACATGTAGTTATATACAAGTAAATCTAACGACAGTATCGTAACATGGTCTGGTTCGGACACTAACTGCTGAAGCGTTGGAACGCCTATTGTCTTACATAAGGCGTTCCAACGCCTCAAGAACAGATAGACGTTATAATGAAAACTACGTGGAGTGCATGCCTGCATAACATATTTTTCACGGTAAAATAATTTTATATTATGTACTTAACATTATTATACATAGTTTGACGACCCGCATGGCGGAACGGTCACCATACCGGTCTGACACGCACTGGATTCTGGGTTCGACCCCCGGCCAAACAGACATCTGAATGATGAGTTTAGATTCTGTTCTGGGTCTGGGTGTTTGTGTATTCGTCTTTGTATGTCTATGTTACCCACGACGATTGAGTGTAGAAAGCGAAAGCGTCGTGTTATCAAAACTTCCATATAATATTATAACATGTCACTATCAAATTATATATAATGTCGTTGGCCGTACTAGTAAAATAGCCGATAATTACTGAATAAATAGCTTTAGTTTCTATATACAAACGGCAGTACACCGTTAGCTTTACACTGCGTGCTAGCTTTTACATAATCATATATATATACCAATTGATTATACACGACATTTATTACAATGATAACGATATATTGATCAGGTTAACGCTAATAATAAGGCTGTTTTGTCTGCACTGTCTATACACATAATGTATTTTGTTTCTATAGAAATGTCTTGCTTTGTTATAAATATGGTTTTTATTATAGAAATAATAATTATACAAGTGATGAAATATTCTGTCAAAATGGATTCCCATTTTGACAGAAAAAAACCGTTGAACATATTTCATTTACAGACATTCGTCTGTAAATGAAATATGTTCAACGGTTTTTTTCTTTAATTTGACATGACAGCTTTTAAGTGTCTGAAAATAATTTTCGTTAACTCTAACTTGTATTTCATTTCGTTGCGAATTTGAAATCAGTACATTTTTAATTTGTATTTTCGTATACAATTTTTGTAGACAAAAAATATCGTTAAATCTTTTGTGACTTTCCCGGCATAATATGAATGTTATATCAAAGGATTACCTGTAAGTGGAACACTAAATTAACTTTATAAAAATAAAACAAACATCCTTTGTTATATTTATTTTTAATTTATAATAATTATACCGCAAATAAGTACTAAAAAATAAAGGAAGACATTTCAATAAAATTACGAAATTTTGTTCAAAACTATTGTAATGGCTATCTATGGAGTTAACATTGTTATGACAACAAACATAACACCAATATGCTAAGTGAATTAATATTACTATTAAATAGTCATATATTTGTGGCTATTCGTGCATTATTATGCTGATAACTAATTATAAAGCTCAAAAACCAATGTTCATATTTCAGGGAGAATATTACAAACGTAAATGTAATCTCCGTCCATGAGATTAAAAGTTCTAGATATGTCAGATGTTTTGACCCCATATCGATATTGATATACATAGGGGTCAACTATAAATTACGTGACATTTTTAGGGGGACGAAGGGGGACCATGTTTTGTGACTAGAAGGGTAGGTGTAACGCTGTGACGTCGCATGTAAAATATTAATGAATTAAAAATAATTTATTTGACATATATCTGTAAATCATATCTATAAATGAATGACGTCACAGGGAATAGAAATCGCTTAAAAGCTCTAAAATATTTGTGCATGTTACGTAATTTTCTAGGTGACCCCTTTTTACAGCTTAGAGTGGGCAAGACAGACTACAAGCGACAAACTTACATTATAAGCTACTATATAACAAAAATGTTTAAATTAGATTAATAATGGATTATGGTTCATATGAATGTGAATGTAATAGACCCAAATCCCAAAAGAGGACTATTTAAAATATTTCTAAATTTATTAAGAGGAATATCGCCAAATTTTACTTGATTTGATTTTATGAAAAGAAAATACCATATTACATAAAGTACAGTTGAATGCATTGTGGCGACGTCCCGCATTTCATCAAGAGATGGCGCCACTGTATTCTGAATCACGCTATCGGAGTTTTCTCAACAACCTGCATATATACAAGTTCCGAGCAGAGACTGTCGGAGACCTTGCCTGGCGGGAGACCGCCCTTTGCCAAAGCGTAATGACTGTCGCTTATAGTCTGTTAGGTCATTATATCATCATTGTTCCTTAAATATAACGACGTGAGGATATTACGTCGTATAGGATTTGCTTAAGCTTATATATTTTGTAACTGACTCGCTGCCTCCGTGGATCGTTTTCATATTGTATAATATATAGTATATGATATTGCTACTCGATCATATCGTGATGATATTTAAATAGTGATGTATACGTTAGTATAATTGCAATATGATATTGATTCTCATTAGGATCTGAAAATTAATAGTGAAAAGATTGGTCTGAACCTATTTTACATGGGAGGACTTGCTATTTCATTAGAACTAAGGACGCTAAAATAATTCAAACAAATGAATTAAATTGTAGTGAGAACTTTAAGTGCACTTGGTTATAAGTGAGTTAGAATTAATTATACGATTTAATTATTGATATCAATCTAGACGACGCGCGCCGTAAGCGCCTTAACAAGGCTAAGGCTTGCCTTACTTTATTTTATGAAGGCAATACCAAAAATTATATCATCATTTGTATTAAAATACTCTCGGTATTAAAGATTTTGATGTATTTCATTTGTTGTGTTGAAAATTATATTTATGTCAGATTTTGTTGGTCATCTGTAAGTTACGTATCACGTCATGGATGTGTCGCATATAGTCACAGCAAAATTTGCAATGCAGTTGAGTGAATCGATACATAATTATAGAATATGCCACTCGCGAAATTAACCATTACAATCGCTACTGCCGATGTACGTGTTCTTATCGTCAGAGAGAAAGATCTACTATCTCTACATATGAGATTTCAACTACTACCAATGCATATGATACTGTACTGCGTATTAACCAGAATTATAAACTATGGCACCACCGTTTTGTGACTGTATAGCCGAAAAATAAAAATTCCTATAGATCTTGGCCATAATCATAAAATGACGAAACATATGACGTCATAAATTAAAAACCTGAAACGTTGTGATGAAATAAAATATTAATGTCATCTTCAAATGTGTGACATGAAAATTTTATAAGCAACTAAAAAATACGTAATCTGTGGATGATCCTTAATAAGTAAAGTTGTTGGATATGCTGTGAAATTATAACAATTAAGAAGTGTTATACAATAATTTTTATTTTATTCTGAATTGAATTCAATTTAATTATGTCAAACGTAATTTATTTGTTAAAAAATATATTTTTTTCGAATTAATAACCATTTGCTTAATGACGTAAAATAAATATAAGCTTTTGAAGCATTGGCACGTAAATAAGAATATAAGGTTCAGGGCTTATTTCCTGTCACGCAGTTTATTGTCCACGTGTGGATCTGGATAAGTGGATGACAAGAGAAATATCTACGAAGCGATTTTCGTAGATATTTTTCCCGTCATGCATACACACGTGATCGAGTGCTTACACGCGTGTATATACCCGCGTGACAGGAAAAACCATCTTTACTGGCCAATAGTAATATAACTTAGTGACTTAGTTTTAAGGTGCATAATACTGTGTTACAAAATAAGTTCTTGTCTACAAGTATTGTGACACAGTAATTTGTGCTTATTTTACATTACTATGTGCATATATACACATGTTAATGGTCTAGCGGCTAATTTACCTTTATTGGACGTATAACTTTACGAGATATTTGTTTAAAAGCATAACTTACTTGAACAACTATCTGAGGTCAGTTATAACCAGAACTGAGTACATATTGTTTCTGTAAACAAGGGTTTGGTTTCCGAAGATTTTACCTTTACATATTCAAATCCGACACAAGGCTCATGCGGCGTTCCTGCTTAGTTCTCAGGGTTCAACTATAGGCTTTAGAGACTAAATGATAGCAGAGTCGACTAGATAGTTACCATGTGTATACTCACAAAACATAGTGACAAATTATACACCTTATGTCAATGATAACCATCAATTACTAATTAAGATAACATGCTTCCTGATAGATCTGACAATATGATATATTCAGTTATGCCTTAACGAAATACTGGTAGTGATATAGGTAAGGTTATTATTAAATTGCATGTTAGAGAATATTATTATATACACATAATTATTGTTTACGATAGGAGGACGAGGGCCTGTGTCATATATAATATGAAGTGTCCAAAAATTATAATTACATGCGCACAATTAATGTTATGTAAATAATGCTAGTAGAGTAGTGTTGTCCATTCGCATCATATAATCATCATATTGCATGAAAAGTCATGTTTTTGATAGGATTGCATATATATCCACGATAAATATTATGTTTTATTGTATTTTATTTTGAATATGCATTAAATTTATACTTTCATTAAATTTATACTTTCAAATTTATACTTCTCTTATAATACAATTATATACATAAACGGTACTGCCAAGTTTCTAAATATTGTCGACTTAATAATCATATGAATACTTATTGGTATATAAGGCTGTTGCTTTTTTCTTTCTAGCCTATTCCAGGTATTCAAAACGATAAAAAGATAAATATAAACACATATTCACAGGCATAATGTTATATTGCTAGATGCACTGCGTATACCTGATAGTATGATTGTTGCAAGGATAGAAAACGTACTGATAAACATTTTCTGCCAACTCTCAGTTACTGACAAAAATCCTCTCAATAGTATTTTAACCGATAAAAAGGTTCATTATTATACGTTTCTGTGTTCTGGCCTGAAGGGTGTGGTAAGGGAGACATAAGCATGCCCCCCTTACCGCGAAGCTCCATCTTACATCTCAGGGATAGCAATACATCTGTGGCTAACCTCAGGTCAGGCTGATCTTATCTGGGATGATTACAAATGTCCATGGGCTGCAGTAGTCACTTACCATCAGGTGGATTGCATGCTCGCTTAATACTTCGAAATTATAAAATAAATTTTATTTTCATACATCCCGTTTGGTGCCTCGCGGAACATTGGTTTGAAGGACATCATGCACTTGTGTGACTAAGCTTCATATCAGAATGAGCAATTGTGAACTTATTATGAGATGTAGAATAATATTTGCACCATTTAATGACACAAGCTAAAATTTTAATAGATTTTTTTAAAGTAATAATATAACAACGTAACGACTCTTCTGAAAATCTACTTTATACTGAGATTAGCACCATTTGCTTTATATGTGTGCATAATGAATACGTAATTAATTGTTATTTTAGAAATATTGAATACAATGATGATCGATGCTGGACAACGATGTAATGTAAGTATTAGTCGTTATTTTCTATGAAACAGACCCTCGTCTATTTGGCTGGTCCCAGTGTAGATTTTTTATCATATCATTAGCATATCATAAGTATATTATATGTACCTGTAAACTTAAGTTGTCACAAATTGTATACTTTTCTTTGGCTCCCGGTTTGGATTTTTTTATTTACGTATCAATATATTTTTGTCAAAGTTGAAATGTTATTTTTTGGTTATGGAAAATAATTTATGTGGTTTGTGTGTATCCCGTAAGTTTTTGATGTATTTTAGATTAATACGATGATTATTTTGTATCGTTAAATATTTTTGGAGTGTACCCGTTTTTTATGTTTTATTGTGTTTTAAAAGGAATTGATAGTAATATGTGGCCACATGAAGCATAATAATGAGTATATTTCTTCGTATAATCGAAGCTTTATTGATTGAAAAGAGCAATAATTATGGAATTAAGTGCATAAGCGTGTTGAATGAAGATGTAGAATTTAAGGGTAGCCTTATTAGAATAAGAGTTACGATTTAATGGATGAGAATGTTGAAAAATTTTACTCTGTAGTCGATTATAGCACGGCCAGCGTTATTATTGCAAACATGTATTGTATTTTTATTTCAAGTTAATAAAGTTACTTGACTAGGTCCAGACTGAACCGTTGTTTTATTAACAGTTTTTTTTTTTCATTTTTTCCATATGACTACTGAGTTTGTCTATGGGAATGAACTTACTTACACTGCCCTTCAATATTTCTCGGATAATCTGTGATTTCATAATAAATGAAAAATAAGTGAATTTAAATTTCACTATGCCACCTTAACAAGACAGTAATAGTAAAGTGAAGAAGAGAGCGTAGGAGACGTCCCTTTGCCAAACTACCAATTTCATAAGTAAATAATCATATTAGGAACTTACTTTCAATAATAAATCATCTTTTGTTTTTTTTTTTTTAATTTTGAGTCCTTGTTTGAACGTAACCCTTGAGTTTTATATGTAACATACGAAAAAATAGGTCTGCACTTACGTCGTTTTGATTTACGTACGTACGTATTTTGAGAACCTAACATGACGTAAGTACGAGGACTACCTGTATTAATATTTTTTCTGAGACCTTGAAACTTTATTTTTGCAAATATATGCGAGTACAAACTACAGACAAATGCATTGCTATAGACATAAAAACGTTAGGTTCTCATTAGCTAAGATACAAACAATACGATTAGTTAACATTGTTAAATGAATATTGTTACCTGTAAGATTCGACATCTTTTTATTCCTAATACAAGACGATAAATTTCACCAAACATGTATTGCGGACCTTGAGTCACGTGGGTATATCGTAGTTATAAAAATATGTGATTTCAAAAGCTACGAAACGACGTTATTTCTTGTATCATTGATATGGATAATTTTTATAATAATGTAGGTACTTATTATAAGGTAATGAAATATATATAGACTGTAGATGTACTTAGTCTGGCCATAAATACTGTTACAATTAAACATAAACATAATATTACTTTTGAATTTAGAATTTGTCAGGCTTGACAATGAAGATGGCCGCGAATTAATATAGTTAAACTTAAGGGCGCCAAATTTTTAAAATCCTCTATACGCTTGGTGTTAGTCAAATTCAAATGTTTATGTACCGGGCTAGTACATCGAAACCTCCTCTCCTCCGAAAGAGATCTGGCCGTCCACGTACCTATTGTTCGTTTGTAAAAAGCGATCAAAGCAGTAAGGGAAAGAAATCCTGTGCGAAAGCAAAAGATTTTGTCTCAGGAGATGAAGATAGCATCTAGATCCATGTCGCGTATTTGAAAAGATGACTTAGGACTTGCAGCCAATAAGAGACGCACTGGTCATTACTTAACTGATAATATAAAAAAAGGTGAAAATAAGGTGGTAAAATCAAAACAACTACTTAACCGGTACGCAAAGGGAGGTTACAGAAATTTTTTGTTTACGGATGAGAAAAAAATTACAATTGAGCAATATTTTAACAAATAAAATAACCTAATATACGCTGGAAGCTCTTTAAAAAAAAACGCACGCTTTCTTCCCTCATAGCATCACACTAGGATTTTCTCTTATAGATAGATCTTTCTCAGAACCAGAACAGACACCTAAACTTATCATTCAGATTTCTGTCTGGCCGGGGATCGAATCTGGGACCTACTGCGTGTCAGACCGGTATGATGACCGCTCCGCCACGCGGGTCGTCAAAAGTTAAAGCTCTAAAGAAGCTGCCCAATTAGTCAACTGAGTACAACATCGGCATTATCCGGTGCTAGCTGTGAAGGAGTTATTGAGCAATATATTTGTGAAAAAAGTGTCAAAACACCGGCACAAGTGTATCAAGATACAATTCTTGAGAAGGTAGTTAAGCCCAACCAAGAATAGTCCTTTCAGTTAGACTCGGGCCGGTTCATAAAGCTCTATCCACTCAATCTTGTGATCGAAGAAGAAACGAACGTTCCGGACTTTATCAGAGCTGAAGAGAGGCCGTCATCTAGTCTTGATCTTAATCCACTGGATAATGATTTATAATCAGTTTTAGGGAGTAAGGCTTGCTCTAAACGCTTTAATAATTTCGAGTCCCAAAAACAATCCATACGATTGGCAGCGAAGAATTTTCCCATAGAAAGAGTTCGTGCTGCTATTGATAACTGGCCTCTACGTATAAATGACTAAGTATTGCAGCCAATGGACACCACGTCGAATAGGCATATATTTTAATGGTTTTATAATATATTAAACTAACGTATTGTAATGGTAATGAATGTTACGTGCAATAAAAAAATATTATTTTTCTCTGTAACAATATTTATGGCAAGAGTAAGTATATTCCAGAACTACAATAAGTCATACTTCCTCCAGTCCAAGGTAATCCAACTTAATGCTCGTGTGTCGTAACGCATATAATATATGGACCATCATAGGTAAAACCGTTCTAATCTAGGGTTGATTAGGTAGGTAATAAATATGTCCATAGGCGGCATGCCCACTTACCGTCAGCAGAACGTCGTTGACTTTTGCTTCTATAGGTATTATGAAAAAATAAGCCTATGCGAATCATATGTCGAGTTGTGTATTTTTAAGGCTTGAATGTAGGTAATATATTTTGTTGATTCTTTCTTATTTCCGTCATACCTGTTCTGTCTCTTTTTACGTGTTATAAGATATTGTCTTTCTTTGAATATTTTCTTTGTCATGCTAATGATATCTCTAAGTTCGATAACGACGGTGAAAAATAAAGGACGTTATCAATTATTAACAGTGGTTAAGTAGTATTGATTAGGTTATTCGAGAATTTATGGCTTTGTGCTATGAAATTCTGCGTTTCGTGTTGGATTTATGGGATAACATTAGATACACATTTGAGTTATGTTAAAAATAAAATTAAAATAATCAGATTAAAATAGTTTTACCCAGAAGTGTGAGTGAGTGTGAAATAAGAGTCAAGTTGTGAAACGTAAAAAAAAGTTTTTAAGAAAGTAGTATCCTGCGTAATTCGGCTCTGAATGCTAGGTGCATTAGCGATTAAGACTGCTGTTTAAGCAGAAGTAGGCTTCTGCTTAAACAGCAGTCTTAATCGCTAAGGTTTAAATAATGTGGTGAAAGAGATTAGAAAGAGAGTAATCCGAGGGGTTACAACTTAGTCTTCAGGGGTTGGCAGAGTCGGGAGATCAACGAGAGATGTATCTGTCGTTGATCTCGGATAGGACGCAGTGGTTCACATAGAGATGTCCATAGGAGGCAGTGTTTACTTTCCATCAGCTGGACTAAATGCTCGTTTAATACTTTTATATTAAATGAAAAGTACAATGCATCTTTTATGTAGGTACCACTTACCACACAAGTTTAATGAAATAATGTTTATCTTATTTACCAATTCGTAGTTTAACCATTCGCACTTGGCCAGTGCGGTAGACTATGGCCTGAAACTCTCTCAATCTGAGAGAAGATCCGTGCCCAGCAGTGGGACAATAATGGGTTGATGACATATCTATATTTTTCCAGAAGTAGATATATTATTATTTTAAGTACCTAAATATTGACATGGAACGAAATGCGACCTGTCGAATCTACGTAGGTACTGCTTTGAATAATATCAATTTGTATACATGAAAGACCCTTATCAACTTAATAGAATATTGCTTTTGTCGTAAGTTTGTTTTTCGTTGAACGTGTTCGTGTGAAGTTGAAACCGGATGATGATGAGATAACTTTCCGTAGATCTAACTTAAACTTGAATGGCTTAATGGCATTAACTGTATAATGGAAACTTGCACACAACATAAAACTTTTAACTTCTTTATAGGTAAACTTGGTTCATACGAAAATAGATACATTTCTTATTTATAATATGGAAGTGGCAAACGGGCATGCAATCCGCCTGATGGTACATGACCACTGCCAACCCCAAGTAAGATCACAGTCATACCTGTGGTTAGCCACCCTGAAGACTAAGTTGGATCGCCTCGAATAAGTGTGTCTCAGAAATAGGTGTGGTAGTGGTGCTTCCGGAGTCGAACCACAAAGAGTTCTACCACCTTGATAAACATAATGTTTCTATGTTACTACCTAATATAATATAGCAGACAATCCCTAATATAGTCTCGAGAAAGTGCTGACTTATGTCGATAACAAAGCTGTTATTTGCTCCTGAGGACTCGGTGAAAAGCTTTGTGTACCCGATGTATCTATCTTAGCCAATTTTCAACTCAGAACACAGTTATATACTACAAGGGTTCTACATATTTTAAAAGACATATTTAATGTATTATTATCTAAATAAATATTTTTTGTGAGTGTACAAATGTGTAGGCTAATTACGATGAGCCTAATACTAGGCACAATATGACGATACTGATTTAGTTTAATAAAAACACTGTAGGTACTTCGAATTTGATCTAGTTTTGGTAACGTACAAATATTTGTTTAAATTAAACAAGTAGGTATTATACCTACGTAATTTGTTCCAACGCTAAATGAAGCGCAACAAAAATCCGGTTTTGATGCCTATTCATTAAATATGTATTTATGTGCTTATATTTAAATGTTTAGTTAAAGTTCGTGTTTAGTCAGTTCTATAAAGAGAAACCTTCAGGTTGCATTTATTGGAACCCAAATATTAAATTTTATAGTGGCGCATCTCTTTGATTAATTAAGAAAAAACGTATTTATTAATTATTTATAACAGCTCGACAGATATGACTTAAAAAAATAACTGTATTCCCATATTTGATCCATTATCTTTGCAGATAATAATGCCTAGAGTTTAAATACGCTTATAAACATTGTTTTTATTTTTTTGTAAATAATCGTAAATTTCGTTCAGATATGCTATCTTATATCTATTTGGACGATACCTGTATTCATTTTTATTGGACGAGTAAGAAACAAGTAATCAGAGGCGTGTGGGTGTGGAGAGCGATCGTGTGGCATGTTACCGGTATAGTAACGAAGTTGCGCGTGCGCATTCTTGTGTTTACATTAAAAAATATTCGTCAAAATTTTTAAAGTAAGTTGTGTGTCTGTTCCGTGCGAAGACTTCTGCTGTGTTTGTACTCTTTCACAACGTATTTACGTCTACAAAAGTTTTTTCATGCATCAGGCTGGTAAGATAATATTTGTTGTAATAGAAACGTTTTAATCTACAAGTATTAAAGATCATGTGTTACTTTTTTAATTTAATATTAATTGGAAAAGCAATTATTAACTAGGACGTTAGAAAACATGGACGATCATGGCGTTAAAACAAACAATCCATATCATTTTGCTGCATGAATGTTTTAACTGTTGTTAAATGGGTACTTTTACTACTCTATCACGTTATTTTTGTTGTTTTCAATTATAGGAATAATAACAACACACCACAGTATATGGTTTTACAGTTTTAACCTTAAAACTAATATAAAAATGTTTTTAGTATGATATGTTTGTAGTAGTTTTGGAGGTGTTATCAAAACCCACGGAGCGACCACTACTACATCTACTTATAACAATTGCAAAGTTTAAGATTGTTGTGTTTTCGTTTGGTGTGATAAGGATACACTAGCACGAGGCGTTCCTATTTAGTCCTCAGAAGTAGCAACACACGTGTGGCTGACCTCAGGCAGAATTCCAATCCTGTTTAGGGTTGTATGCCTAGGGTTGTATGTACAGGGTGGCTAGAAGCGACAATGACCAGTTACTACTACCATCAGGTGGCCTACGTGTATTTTTTCCACCCTATATTTTAAATAATACAACTGAATTGTAAAACTCCACCGTTCCTGAAATCGGTTAAAAAAAAATAGATTTTTTTTGGAATATTTTACCGCAATCCAGCACCGGCAAGGAGTTACGTTTATTTATTTAGATTAGGGGTCGGCAAGTCATTTTAAGTGGGGACCGGATATTGTTGAAAACTACAAAAACATCTACGTACAACGCTGACTGAGGCAAGTTTAAAAATGGAGTGAAATTTAACTATGGCTCCCCCTTGAAATCTAGACAATTTTTCATATCTGTATCTCTGAAATTTGAAGAGCAAAATAATTGGTGCCAAAATATTTAGTGGTCCGAGATTCAATGCGGTCCGGATGCGGACCGTGGACCGCTTGTTGCTGACCGCTGTTTTAGATCGTAACACTGCAGTGACAATCAAAGTTATATCTGGTATAAATGATCGAGATGACCTCTAGAGGATGATTACTAAACCAAAAACATCTTGCATCATGGATGCTGCCCACAGACTTGACATTTCAACATCCTTTTTAAATAAGGCCAATAAAAACGAATTTGAATTAACCTCAAAGTCAAAGGCATTAGATTGACTCTTAATACTAATACGAAGGTAGCAAATTTCGTGCAATCTGAGTCGAATTGGATTTAATAGAACTGCAGTGATAGACATTAGGTATTAGTACCGTAGGTACAATGCGCTTTATAATGAGATCGATATTTGTAAATGTAATTTTACATTAGTTATGTTTCACAGATGTAGTACCAGAATGTGTAGGGTCTGCATTAGAAGTATTTTTAACTAAGTATAAACTGACTTCAGACATAGATAAAAATTAAATTAATAAACATTACCTACACATATTTAACATTTTGTGAAAAGAGCTCTCCTTCCAAGCCGACGATGCATTGGCGACTCCCCTGGTGTTGCAAATGTCCATAGGCGATGGTGACTACTTTCCATCAGGTAGCCTGTCTGCCTTATCATTAAGTTTAGGTATAAAAAAACATAGTACGATGAGAAATTGTCAAATTAATCAATTAACGGTTATGATTTCAAATTCATAACAGACTTTGTATA
>MOOZ01000061.1:547591-558210 GCA_002930495.1 Cecropterus lyciades | reverse complement strand
CGAGTTATTTTGAATATTTATCTTCAAATATTCTTTCAAAAGAAGTGTCTAATTTCGTGGAATTTTCGATAAATTGGCAATTTACCTTTATATATTTATTAATTTCTTTCCGCAACCCATATGATATTTGTATTAAAAACTAGATTTAGTATTTAGATCTTCAGTACTGTAGTAGGTCTAATAATGAAGCTCTAGATTCTATTTTCGTTACTCCTACGTCCCACAAGTAGAGCAACTGTAGATGTTGATAAGTCCATTATATTCTAACTAATGAATCTTATAAGAGTTAAATAAGTTTTTACAACCGTGGTTTTTCAGTCGGGAGTATAGATGTATGAATCCCACGCACTTACCTCTGATTTTTCAAAGAATTCGTGTATACATAAGAACCTTAAAAGGTAAATGAAAACACCTTGAGCCGCAGACGGCTAAAAATCTTTAAAAAACTTCTTCTTCTTCTTTAAAAAGTCTTCTAATCCATGTTTATCCAGCGCGTTGAACTATGGCCGAAACCTCTCTTACTCTGTTTGAGTACCCGTGCCCAGGACTGGAACAGGAATATTATATATAATGGATTGACAACAATAACATTTATTACATACTAGCTGAAGTACTCGTGCTTCGCTACGGGGCGGGACATAAAAATAGTAGCCATATTGAAATAGTACAAAATATCGAAATCAAGTCGCTAATACGTTGACTAGTTAAATAAGCTAAATCTATGCAAAATTTCATGTAAATCGAACCAGTGGTTCTTATGTGATTAAGTGACAAACAGACACACACCGTCTCATTTTTATATGTTAGTATAGATTGCAAACATTGTGAGGTAAAATTATAAAGTAACGTGATATATTAATTTGATGACCGCAAAGAAGCAGTACTTGTAAAAACAATGCCTAGATATAATTAATATTGTCTGAACTAAATTAACACAAGGCAAAGAAAATAAAGAATTACTATATTTAAGGATAGAATCATTTTAATTCGTATATTCTGACTTGCGAGGGTGTAAATTAATATAATTACAATAATGACATTGATTGATTAACAATTAATTATCACTTTGTTTTTTTGTAATCTCTACATCCGCTTGATGTTGATCACAGTACTTCGATTTGATAAGATAGGTACTAGAACTCAAGTTTACCCGAATATGAAGTTGATGAAATATAACAAAATCTATACTAATATTTTAAAGAGGACCGATTTAAAAAAAAATTCACCATTTTCTATACATATAAATAAAATTGAAGCGTCTGTTTTATGAACAGCTTTTGGTCAAATGCATATGGAAGTATATATGTTACTGATAACAAAACATCAATAATTTAAATATTTGTCTGTCTGTCTGTATCTGTTTGTTCTAGGTAATCTCTGAAACCGCTGGACCGATTTTGTCCGGACTTTCACTGTTAGATAGATGATGTCAAAAAACGTAACTTAGGCTACTTCTAGAAAATGTAATTAGGGTTCTGCACATAAAAATAAAACCTAAGAAACCGCGCGCTTTGCGCACGCAGCCGCCATCACTGCCGCTAATGTCTATAATGTTAGAATTGTATGAGGTCTAAAATTACGGTTATAAGTAACTATGTCAAATTATTTTTTTATACGCGGGTATAAACCGAGGTTCAGCTAGTGTAATATAAAGTCGCTTGCGGTATTTCATATTGTAGGATATACGAGGGTAAAAGCCAAACTCACATATGCTAAAACACTCGTGAAAAATGACAAAACAATGAAACGTTTCGGTAGTCGGTATTTGGAGTGACCTGGTACTCTTTTCGAGCAAATAGTACAATAAATGTAGAGTCAAACTACATCCTTGGTATTAGATTGAATTGTATTATTCGAGTCAAACTATGATTTTGAACATTTTGCTTAAAGTCAGCCGATTATTATTAGTACATAACGAAAACTTTAACTTGTATATAAAGTATATTTACCTATTTATATAAATAAAGTCAAATTTTGGAGTGATTGACGCGATTCACGGATGAATTTTGAATTTGCTTTTTGAAATTAATTTGTGCTTACAACCTGGGAAAGATTAAGAATAGAGAGGAAATGAAAATGGAGGTTGAACCAAAGTAACGTTTTAAAGTAAGTTTTGATTGTAAGGTGTAAAGGGATTTATATAGCTTCGTCTTTATAGGGGTTCTTAATGTAACCTAACTCGTATAGTGTATACTTTTTTAAACTTTTGATCAGTGAGCTGTGATTCGTAGATTTAAAAAAAAAATAAGTTACGCAGCTAAGCATTTGACTAACAAAATAACAATGTAATTTTCGATAGCAACAAAAAAATAAATAATGACTTATTAATATAAATCCGGTCTGAGAATAGTAATAGGGGTTGTAATTCCATAAATATTCATGAAACAAAAATAAAATACATAAAAACAAAAATTCGCTTAGAATAGTGAAGATTTCTAACGTAGAATGTATTAGATTAAAAGAAGATAACTAAAGCTATATTATAAATAAATAAATTTGAAGATGGTAGAACTCTTTGTGTTTCTATTCCGGAAGCACCGCGGTAACACCAATTTCTGCCTAATAACAGTAATGTTAGGTACTACTGTGTTTTGATCTGAAGGGTGTGGTACATATTCGAGGCGTTCCAACTCAGTCCTCAGGAGTAGAAAGGCATCTTTGGCCAACCGCAGGTAAGACTCTCATCTTATTTCGGGTTGATTACAGATGTCCAAGAGTGACAGGAGCCACTTACCATCAGATGGACTGCATAAACATAAACGCTTTTTACACTCATAGCCCCACACTAGGATTTTCTCCTGTGTCGTGGGTACCAAGGACACACAAAGACGAATACACAAACACCCAGACCCCGAACAGAAATCTAAACTCATCATTCAGATTTCTATCTGGCCGGGGAACGAACGCGGGACCTACTGCGTGTCAGATCGACATTGTGACCGCTCCACCACGTGGGTCGTCATGACATACTCGTTTTATACATAAGTATTAAAAAGGGATATAACTAAGAAAAAAAAGGGATATAACAAAAACAGTTACCGACGCTACAAACGTACATTATTCGTTTATTGATTTGATTTGGTCTGATTAGAATCGGTAAGGTATATTCTGAGATTTCCGCTGTAAACAAAGACAACATATTTATAATATTACAGAAGTGATTACTAGTTATTATAGTTGACCTAGCCGTATTTCATATCACGGATTAGATACACATGTTTTCAAAGGAAACAATATACTTATATACAACTCACTTAGAGTGCATTCACTGAGTGATAAGCGTTGTCGCTATAGCAAATAAGCAACATTGTAAGCTAATTACATTTTGAAGAATGTTGTCATCAACATCATTATAAATCACTTACCGTCTCATCGTAGTGCTAACTTCTCTCAAAAGAGTTGAGTTGACTTCGAACTTTAGAAAATTATGTACGAAAACGAGAGTTCTTTGTTCGTACCTACATAATTTCCTGTGATGATGATGATATTGATGATTCTATTTCTTACAAACGAGCCCCGCGGATATACCCGCGTTTGAAAAACCTTACACAATTTTAACAAAATAGCATTTTTTCGAGGATTGATAGCAACTGACATTAGCGGCAGGCACTCTACGTGCACACAGCCACCGGGCTGTGTGCACGTAGAGTGCCTGCGGTAGGTTTTATTTTTTTTACGGAACCCTAATTTTCTAAAATAAAAGTAGCTTAAGTTACGCCTTATGAAATCAGCTATCCAACGGTGAAAGTCCCATCAAAATCGGTCCAGTGGTGTCTGAGATTACCCAGATCAAACAGACAGACAGACAGACAAAAATTTTAGTAATTGATGTGCTTTTAACTGTACTGTTGCTGTCCTTTTTACTGTACTGTGTGGTTGTGGTGGTGGCTTTAAATAACATTGCTCCCTTTTTCCCCTTGAAGGCGTAGACGACGACTAAGAGACGAAATCCAGAATATGGGCAGCAGCACCTTATGGTGTACCTTCAACACCTACTACGGTCACTAACATACATGCTAGACGAGATGACTTTCGGTAAAATCCCCCATTAGGGGTGGCATATGTTCAACAGTGATTTTCGACAGACTGATGAATGGATGTAATTTAAAACAAGTATTTGCCTACTAGACGTAATTCGCCATAGTCGTGTTCGAGAATTCGGGATTTTTTTTATTGATAATACCAAAGCTTGTCAATAACTACCAATCCAAATAATAGAATTTTGTAGAAAATCGTAGGAGGAGGTAGAGTCGTAGAAGTTGTAGAAGAGAGTAAGGTAAAAGATACTGACCTACTTTTTTATTTTTTTTATACTTAAATCTAACGATGAAGCTTTGAATGAGAGCTCTTTTTGCACCTTTTTGAAGAACCCCATGTCATAGCGCTCCGAGAATACCTCAGGAGGAAGTTTTTTTCACAACTTGCAAATCCGTGACAAAACGAGCGTGCAAAGCGAACCGTGGAGGACGGCCACTAGTTCAATTGATGTGGATGGAACTACATCCTTCGGCGAGTGGTGCGGTGAAGGAAAGGTCACGTAGGCACCTGGTCAAAAAGTTCCTCGGAACACTCACCATTGTAACGCCGGTAGACCATGCAGAGGGAGTCTATGTCCCTCCGTAGACCCAAAGGTTCTAACCGGTCGGTGATCCTTAGGTCGTTGACGATTCGGATTGGGTATTTTTGCCCGGAGTCAAGTGGGTTAAGCTGGTATTGTGGCGCTCCAGCCCACTAATGCGAGCAGTATTCCATGTGAGGCCTCACTTATGCTTTATAGAGCATAGCGAGTTACCTCCCAGTAAAGTACTTGCCTGGCTCTCCTGAGAACACCCAGTTCTTTGGATGCCATCGTGGCTTTCCCTACCAAATGACTCCGGTACTGCACATCACACGAGATGTCAATGCCCAGAATCTCCACGCTTTTATCAATGGTGAGCGGAATTCCCTGTAACTTTGGCGCCATGACAAATGCTTTTTTTTAGCATAAACGTGCAGACTTGTATTTGTATTTACCTTTTTATAAAACAATAATAAAATGTACAAGGAATGCTCACATGGACATCTCATAAAATAAACTCACAAGAAGTAATCGATCGTTAACGAGACGACCACATTACCGGCGTTATGTTACCGGACATTAGTACCGACAAGCATATAGCACCAACTTGTAACGTATTGTATTCAACTGCGAACTTCATGCAAGGACTTTTTCGATTTCCACGTTTAAATATCAGATATTTATTTGCAGCAAGCGAGCATGTAGTCCACTTGATGGTAAGTGCTTACCGTCGCCCATGGACATCTGTAAGCAGATGTTCTTCTTATGGAGCAGATGAATCTGAAGTCAATCACAGATGCGTCGCTACTAATATGTCCACCCGTGAACTTAAATGTTCACTTCACCACATAAAAATGTCACACATTTTCTTCTACACCCTTGATGTCCACTATTGAATAAAGGCTTCCCCTAATAGGAGATACTAGTCAACGCACATGGCATGTGTGTCGGTGAACGCAGCAGGTGTTCATTACTTTGTTTATTCAAATTAGTTTCGTCGTTTCCTATCAAATTAACCTCATCAATGTTACAAAAGAATATTTAAAAATCCGAAGCATTTTCCATCAAATTTGAACCACGAAAGTTTGTTAAGCTTACGTATTAGCTTAGCTTAGGTACTGAAAAAAATGTGGGGAATTTATGTGTCTAATGACAACTATTTGAAATAGATCTGGCTGACATTAGCTTTAATCGGCACACTTTCAAATAAGGCGACCATCCTAATCCTCGGGAGTAGCGATGCGTCTGTAATTGACCTCAAATAGAACCAGTGATCATTTATCATCACATGGACATCCTCGTTAGCTACTACTACATAAAAAGCGAATGTTTATAACATATTGCAAGTAACATAACCAACATTAAGAGCACATATCGTATTATCTCTCAGATAAAGCCTTATATGATGACTCTTAGCATGACCTACAATGGAGTCATAAAGAACATACGTGACGTACGGTATCTGGTTTTCTTTTGAAGCAAACTGGTTTTATGTTTGATAATGTGTTTAATATATGATAAAATATATAAATAAATGTGTTGCGCAGAATCGAGTCATGTAATATGCTAATTACAAATTGATGGAATAAATAATTAGCTTACTTTATCATATTCGTACTGTATCCTTGTATAATGTATGTACTACATAGTTAATAAAATATGTACGAGGTTGCTATTCATGAATTAATGTTTGGCATTAGTCTCTCTTCAATCTTGTGTCTTGATAAAAGCTGATAGAATTATTTGTGCCATCTTTCACGGTCTAATTGAGAACGGCTACAAATACGTTGCTATCCTTGAGAACTACATTGAATCGCCTCGCATTGGTTCGTCTTCTTTACCGATCTTTTGTCCAGGTAGTACAACTAGTGTAGTTCGAACGTGGAGGCACCATCGCCCCACCTATTTCTAGGGTGAGGCAATTCATGTGTGTTTTGGTGTATGAGGCAACCATTTTAGACCTTGGGAGTAGCAACAAATCTGTGATCGACTTATAAAAAACCCCTGTTCTATATGAAGAAGTACAAACGTCCATGAGAGCTACACTTACCATCAGGTGGAGTGCATACTCTTTTGACGACCCGCGTGGCGGAGCGGTCACCATACCGGTCTGACACGCAGTGGGTCCCGGGTTCGATCCCCGGCCAGACAGAAATCTGAATGAAGAGTTTGGATTTCTGTTCTGGGTCTGGGTTTGTGTATTCGTCTTTTTGTGTCCATGGCACCCACGACACAGGAGAAAATCCTACTGTGGGGCTATGAGTGTAGCAAGCGTTTATGTTATGTTTATGTTTTGTTACTTCAATCTGATAAAAAAGTCTTTGTGAAACATTACATAGCCTTTTGTTCTTCATTCCTCGCATGAATTTTAGCAGGAATATCGGAATTTCCCTATATTATTCCATGATTCGAATTATACTGTATAATCGGGTATTTTTCACACTAACACGTAAGCTCGCGGTTCTATGACGCGAAATCGATCGGATGTAGGAAATAACTATCCTCACAGAGAAATAAAAGTACAAGTGCGTGTTCAATTCATGCACAGAAGATGTAAAATTTAATAATAATAAATAGTAAAATATTTCTGAGCATAAGGGTATTAAGACTTTTTCAAAAATAGATTAAGTAATCACTGCAGCCTATATTAGGACAACCTATATTCGCATATACCAAACTTAAGCTCTTAAACAAGCTTAGAAGTAATATCGTTAGCGTGATTTAGAAAGAGATACAACGCCATCTTGTTGTAGTGCGGACAACTACTTTCGTAACAACGATAACGTTTCATTAAGTTTCAAATCACAACGATTCTAAAGAAATTTCACTTCATTCATCACAATATTGGTAAAAATATTAAAACAAAAAGCCCCACTGCTTAAAATGATTTTTTGTTCGTCAAAATAATCAAGTAAAAGTATTACAATACATATATTTTTAGAATAGTCTACTAACTAGCTTTCATTTGATACCCATATTGTTGTGATAGTGAAAAAGTCACCCCTTTCTCCCCTCTGATATTTGCAGGCGCCATTTATCAAAATTTATATAGCCTATGTCACTCTTGAAACTGAGACGATTCTAATGATATGTCATACGACACAATCTTACAATCCGTCAAGCCCTTTGGGCTCTAGTGTGTGCTAAAGAAACGGGCATATGTACAAACAAACATAGAGCGAGCTTCTGAACTTACCACAAAGCAGTGCTCTACAACCGTCTGTCCTGTAGGACGTCACAGCAAAACGGTCAGTCTGAACATCCTACAGGATTCCTCCAATTTATTATGAAATTTCCCGCGTTCAATTCTATTTATTATTATCAATTATGTAGCGTGACAGCATAATAACCGTCTATAAAATATGATGATATCTACAACAAAGAGAGTACATATGAGTATTACATATATGAAGCGTGGATGTGTAATATTATGTGGTAACTTATCTTGTCGTGATTGTATTAAAACACACATGCAAATGGCATGACTCGGTAAATATTATAATATTTCGATATTATGAACGTATAAATAAAATATATAATCACAGTGTTGTTTCATGACCTGTTCAAAGGTCATCAAACAAATAGGAATGCGTATCTACTGTAGGCTATTTTCTCTAAGATATTTTTTTATAAAGTATTTAAAACGAGTGCTTTTTTGATCGATAAAATTATGTGGTCCGAAGTAACTGACATAAAATTTATTTTGTTTATGAAACTTTCAAAAATCGATACGTTTAAAATTTCTCTCGTCACATCTTTTAGATACTGATACACTTCACATTCAAAAAGAAATCTGTAAAAGATCTACTTTCTTTGAATAAAATATTTATTTTTGATTTTGCTACTTACTATTACAAACGTATATCGTTGCTTGGATCGAACAATAACATAACTCAAAAATGCAAATTTTACTGGAGAGCCAGCTAAAAATTAAACAATATGTTTTGAAATTATCTTCTGAATTAATTATGTTAAAAAATAATAATATATTGGTGTTTTGCCAGTAACCACGATGTAGCACCAAGTTTTGGATATAACTTTTTCTTTAACTGAAAATTGATAATTTTGAATTGTGCTATTATACATGCAAAGCAGCGATATATAATTTGTGTAATTATTCCGTGAATACGCATATTCCAAATAAAAATAAATTTAATGATTATATTATGTAATTTTTGATTGTATTCAGATGTACACGTGTGGTTGTGTACTCATTTTGCAGTAACGCACAAAGGTTACTTATAATATCATGGTGTTCTATTTTGTGTGTGGAGAACTTATGTTAGTGTGCGGAGCTGCTGTTTGGGTCATTTTGTAGAGAAAGCGGTCGACGCATACGCACCTTTCAACAAATCAAGTAATTCTTCGATCGCAACCAGTTTCTTTGTGTGAAACTTGTATTATTGATATCATTTGGTAGTTATTTTTAAAGGAAACTATATTTACTTTATTTATAACGTATCAGAAACCACACTTCTAGTTTTTACATTAACACTCAAATACAAGTTTGTCATCATTATAAATACAAATCATTTTTTTAATCCAAAGATAAAACTGCAAAAAAACGTCAACACTTCCTGTCTTTTCATTGGCTTATCTTCTCATAAAATTATGGACAATATTCACAGCCCATAAACTATTTTTTTTAAATATAAAAATAAATAAACAAAGCAAGTAATTAAAATTCACTTTATAATAAGATTTTAATTTTAAGTTTAATTAACAATGCTTACAATTTATACAGTGTATAGTGTAATACACTGCGTATATAAACTGCGTCATTGTTCTCAATTCAATTTGAACTCATGAAGTGGTGGTACTCACTTCGCCACATCACTAAAACAATATGGAGACGTAGCTGAAATAAGAACTTAATTAGCTCGCAGTGGAATTTGGAAGGAGGGTCAAGCAGTAAAATTAATACGGAACAGTGTCTGTCACTAATGTGTTTTGCTTTGAATAGTGTGATAGAAGACACATACGGTCAAGGGCGCATAAGACGAATTAGTCTTACTGCTACTCGCAATGCAATTGTGACCAACCCTAGAAAGAATTTTATACTATACTAGCTGAGCTCGCGGTTTCACCCGCGTTTAAAAGAAATGTAATGTGACATACATTAACCGAAATTTTATATCTCATTAGAAAAAAAAACCCGATTTTGAAACATTCTTCATTGGTGTTCATTGCTCCTGTTGGTCTTAGCGTGACGATATACAGCCTATAGCCTTCCTCGATAAATGGGCTATCTAACACCGAAAGATTTTTTCAAATCGGACCAGTAGTTCCTGAGATTAGCGCGTTCAAACAAACAAACTCTTCAGCTTTATAATATTACTATAGATGGCGTTACTTACAAGTGTGCATAGACGGCAGGAACCTTTTACTATCATGATTAATTTTCAAATCTTTTTCCGATAATTTACTAGTAAATCGTTAATTTATATTGTGATCAATTTATGGAGACTCAAAATTAATTGAACGTACAGAATATAGAGCGAAATACCGAATATATACCAACTACTTATGTAGTAAAAATCGCCGGGTCATTCACTTTTTATTACTTTGAAGTCTTTCTTAAAATAAATATGTACCTACTCTACATATTTNNTAGCGATTGATTCGCGCAGTTGTCGAAACTTGATCGACAACTGAGTGAAAAACGTTTTATTGATAATACTATAGCTAATCAATTGTTACCAAAAAAAATAATTACATGAACAACATATAGAGGTTTTTATATATTATTTACAGAAAAAGCAAATGAGTATGAACACCCACGTATTCTTATTGAAGTAAGTTGTGAATATCTGTATTGAGCACCAAATAACAGAACAGTATTTGAGGTCGATAACTGATGATGCGTTGCTATCATTGAGGACTGAATTGGAACTCCTCGGGTAAGTATGTCCCTCTTACCACACTCTTGTAGCCAGTACACAGCAACACTTAACACTGTTAGTCAGAAACATATTTGGCTGTCGTGTCAGAATCGAACCACAAAGGCTTACAGTTCAGTATCATTCGCTATATATATTACTATTTATGTTAAACATGTCAT
>MOOZ01000061.1:499745-531332 GCA_002930495.1 Cecropterus lyciades | reverse complement strand
TGATGCTTTTCGGCGTTAATACATAAATGTAGGGAGTTAGGTCCAAATGAAACTGCCGTTTCAGTTTGTACTCTTTCATATTCATTTCTTTAATTAATTTTACATAACACCATACAACTTCGTTCTTATAAATGACGCTATACGCAATTTCTCTTTTCTATTTCCACTCCCCGTTTACCTCATTCCTGCACTTGGATACTCGATAACTTGTTTTTTATAGTATGGAAGTAGCAAACGAGCATGCAGCCCACCTGATGGTAAGTGACTACTGCCGCCCATGGACATCTGTAATCAACCCTAGATAAGAGCAAGGTCTTGCCTAAGCTAGGCTAAGGTTAGCCACAGATGCGTTGCTACCCCTGAGGACTAAGATGGAATGCCTCGGAAAAGTATGGTTCCCTTACCACACCCTTCAGACTTCTTGAGTCTGCTGCTTCCGGAGTCGAACCACATAGAGTTCTACCACCTTCAAAACTATAAAACTACACAAGTAACATTATACTAAATATTTTATTTTATTCTTTGCTTGTATTTTTATCCCATATAATTTGTACAAATGTACTGCATGCCAGTCAATGGCAGATAATGTCAGATATACCTAGTGGCATTATATGTCAGTCAACGCTAACGCCAACAAATAGGCATGTAACAAAATGGATTTTTATATACTTAGTTTTCAGTCTTGTTACATGTCTATGTGTCGGAAATGTAATAGTAGTAATATAATTTTTCACTCTTTATTAGGGGTGTGCAAATAATAATTGAAGCGCAAAGAAAAATATCAAATAATTCGAAAAAAGTCTCTCTCTCGATTCGGACGATATTCGCACACCTCTATACTTTAAGCTAATCTCATTAAATATTTTTTTTTTTTTCACTCTTTATGTTTTATTTAGATTATCTTGTAAAATATTAACTTGAATTTTTATTATTGTCAATATACTAGGTATGTCATTTTTATAACAATTAAAATAAAATATAGTTTATTAAAAAGAAAAAACATTATTCTTAAAAATATGAGTTTTACGACTTAGTAACAAAGGACGGATAAACTATGATAATTATTTTCTAATATTTTAATTTGTATACATTTATCTTTCTCCAGAGGAGTTTACTTCGCTGGCCATTCCTCCGGAGCTCACCTCGTGGCCAAAGTTTTGTCCAACGCTGAATTCTTAGACAACACCGCCGGCTCCCATCACCTGCAGGGCGCGTTCCTCATCTCCGGCGTGTACGATTTACGAGAGTTAATACATACATCTGTTAACGAAGCAGTCCAGCTGCCGCCTGAATGGGCTGCACCCATGTCCCCCCAGTTCGACTGTTACACACACTTGCAAATGAGGAAAGTACGTATGTACATCCTTGCCGCGCAAAACGACAGTCCAACCTTCAAGAAGCAGTCGCGAGAGTTCTATGAGCTGCTCCACAATACCTGTCTCATGCAAAACATGTACTTGGAAATCAAGGACGACATGGACCATTTCGACATAGTCGAGTGCTTTGGAAAAGAAGATAATTACCTGAAGAATTTACTTCTGCATGACGTTCGGAAACATCTGTGAATGGCACAATATTACGTTATTTAAATAATATAAAATTTAAGAAGTACAGAATATATAGAATTTAAAGAAAAGTTAAAGCTACTACACGTAGATATAACATTTTAATATAAATTGAAATAAGACTTGTGTTTTTCCTTTCAAATTATACGGTTCACCAAATTCGAAAATTGCTATAAAAATATGTAATATTTTATTGGTCACTGATGACCTGGAGTAATCTGGCATTGTCTAACCATGCACCCCTTGTTATCTGATAAGCATAATACACTTTCGTCTAAGTATATATTCAAAATAGTAATAGTTCACGTTACATTTTGCTGTTTGACGTAAACGCATCGACCGCAATGCATATTATTATAACATTAATGGTATTTGTTTGCGTCGTTTGATTAAACGACGATTTTTTATCTCTTGATCGTATTTACTAATTAATAGATACAATATGATACTTTTAATTATGAAACAATGCAATTTTTAACGAAATAATTGGTACTGTGCGTTCGTAGTACTTGTAAGAAAAAGAAAATATGGCGCGATCTCCCTCCAAACATTACAACAACGCTGCCACCCTATTGGTTACCGATGGCGTGACAATCGCCGCTCATTGGTCACTGATGACGGCATGGAACACGGCTCCATCTAGCGCGTTACTTCAACATTTCTTCAAGATAATAATTATTTAATTAACACTGTACCTATTATTTCGTTTAATTTAAGAACTCTCATAACATAATTATCAATTATGGGTTTATTGATTTTATATCACGATCATTTTATTTATTGGACAACATGGTACTAACTTCTTTTCAAAAAGATTATAATTAAAAGGAATCAGTCGTAGCTCTAAAAGTCCCAAAAGTCGGCTAATGTGACATCGCCTCGCATACAGTTGTCGGATTACCGTGAGCATGTAAATTGTTACAATTATTTCTATTAATTCATTACAACTACTCGTGAACCTAAAAAAGAAAAATATATTATTTTTCGGTTATACCCATTCTTATTTAATATTTTTAGTTAAGCTGTTTCTGTTTTGTTTTATTAAGTTTTGAGTGCTTTCAGCTAGTCATAAGTTCTTTATAATAAGAATCGACGCATTTGATATGCATAATTTTTATATTCTAATAAAGTAGGCATAGGGATCTCTAATAACTACTATATTGAAAATTTAACAATGCATTGTTACGTCATAAAATGAATATTTTTGTGTTTTCTTTTGACGCGTTCAAGAAACATGATAAGAGTGAATTTGTACCATAAATCTAACCCAATTGACACCATAAACTTGGGTAATAAAAATACTAATTATTGAATTTTGACAAAATAAATTAAGACAAATTATAAAACTTTAAAATTTTATCGTTTTTTATACATAAAGAAGACATTTCTGAAGTTAATTTTTGTTACAATCGTGAGGTATAACTTCTTACACGTTACAGAAAATTATGGACGTATGTAGTATGTACGATACGTCCACACTTTTTCTTTATTATGACCAATGTAATTATTGAAGTCGAGGGAATAATTACTAAGATTATTTCAGCCGAATACACTTTCGATTTTAGATTCTTATTTTCATATATGGTAATTTGTGCATACATATATTCGAAGTAGGTTTATTTAGTTGTAATGATTTATTGAGAAGTTATTTTAATAAATATAATAAATAAAATATAAAACAATACAAAACAGTTTTACACACATTGAAAGATTGTTTTGTGTTAATGAAACTAAAATGTTTTGTGATAATGGATTTTAATAAAGACAATGATCTCTTTTGTTTTAAAAATATCAGCTTAAATAAAATCTTTGCAAATTAAATGTACTCGTGTAATAAATTATTTATAAACTTAACCTTCATCATTACTATTGAACATTCTTTTTCATTGCTATTAAACATTCGTAATGAAATCTTTTTGGAGTTTACTCCTTAAGAATCGATTTTGATATAAAGCGCCCGGTATGAGAAAAATATGAGGAGTAAAATCTAGTGACCGAATGACCTCGTTGCGTTTTTGGTGCGCAACCTATTGTGCGGACCTTTCCCTTTTGCATCTGCCGCATATTTTTTTCATCCGTCGCACAGATGACGCTGTTTACAACAATTGAAACTTATTTAAATTTCAATTTAATTTTATTGCGCCTGTTTAGGCGCAATAAAATTAATATATTTTTATTTAACGAGTAAACTCTAGTCGTGCGTCGGAGCTGACACACTTTTTTTAATTACAATGAAAACCAAACCACGACTGCTTAACAACGTACTAAAAAAGTAATATCTCCCTTTTTATTATTTGAAGGCGCTATTTTTACAAACTATATAGCACATGACAGTCAGCAAACTGACACGATTCTAATGATATATTATCATACATCACATTACGTCAAGCCGTTCAGGCTTTATTACGTTCCAAAGAAATGGACATACACACACACATTGAAACATACGCTCGAAATACATTACCCTGCTTCTGACGCAGTTGGGTAATAAATATAACCAAACAAATGAAATCAACTATATAATAATATAATTCTTATTCATCTTCTGAGTACAAAATGATGAGATAGTATACTTATATGACAAATTTCATAATACAGAATACGGATAAGAAATTTTAATGTCACTGAAGAGTGATATTAATACTCCTTTAATAATTCTTGTTCTACCACTAATGGAAAATAAACTAGAATATCTGATATTAAATTTTAAACGACGTGTACTGATGACACATTGTGTATATATAGAATGCCTGTATGACAGTTTATAAAACATGCGTAACTTTGGAAAGTTTGTTATTAAAATTTCTACTCGAACGGAATGAAATTCTTTGGACAATCTTGAAAACTTTGACACATACTGAATTTATACGCTAATAGATAATGTATTACATGAGATCATTTTCCGATCCGGTGCTAATGTAAAAAAAATATTGTAAATGACAATTTGTAAGTGCCCCCGTAGGCCTGTGCAAAATAAAGACATTTCATTTCAATGTTTGTTAGGTTGAAGAAAGGCTTATTAAGCTCACGATAATTTAAGATGACAAGATGATGAAAAGATGACAAGATTTAATGAAATTAATAAATCATGAAAAATTTTGATAAATTACAGAAAGAAACTTAATGAAAATGTCGTAAAGACTTTCACATATGAACATTTTAGCGGTAGCGAACTGTTTTATCTAACACATTGTCCATCAATAATGTGTTTTAATAGATAATCCTATCAATATATATATATATATTCTTTTTACATTTACGACGAGAAACTGTAATACTGAAAACCTTCTTGCAATAAGTCCCTTGCATGATGGGGAAAGAATAGTGTTTCTGTGTAATATTGGAGAAAGAAAATAACTGCAGACTACCCTTGTATGGAAACTACCAAAGTAGCAAACGGGCAAGCAGTTCATCAGATGATAAGTGGTGACTGCCGGCCATAAACATATGCAAGAAACTTCATTTAGAACAGAGGTTGTGTCGATCACAAATGCGTTGCTACTCTCGCTAAGCTGAGCTAAGATGCCTCATATGTCGGAGAGGTCAATAGTAGGGGGTAGGTAGAACAATGAGCCGCAAGCGTGATTAATGTTACGCTTCGACAGAGACCAGATGGTATTGTGCGAAACGGCGACACTCATTTCTCTGCTAGCCGCCGTGCGAACAACAGTCTAGAAACTCTCTTACGTCTCGTTGCTATATTTATATACCTACCTTGCTTGCTTACCTATATACCTTGCCCAAGTATAATGTCTGACGATGTAGATATAAATTCTGATCGGCATCCTGTCCCGACATATAAATGCTACACTTAAGTTTTAGAATCCAACGTATAAATTTCTCTCCCTTCTCTAGTCAGATAAAAGTGCAGCATCGTTTAAAATTGTTGTTTTAAGACTGAATGGTGTGGCGGCTATGGACTCACCAGAAACGATCCAAGCCACATAAGGTTCTATCTCTTTCAAAATAATTACACAATAAAAACGAATTAATTAATCGTCCATTGAGAAAGAGTGACTTGCATGTCCAATAAAATTTAATCTCAGAACAAGAAATCGTAAATTACATGTTCGTTTTTGTGTCATTAAATCCAAACATACAAATGACCTTTTCCATAAGAAGCTTTTTGTCTTGTAATCACGCCTTGACCAGCCCGACATGGAACAATAGGTCGTATCAAAGGTAATGTGACTAAACGTCCCGCTTTGGGCGGGACAATTCCGCTTTCTGATTACTCGGACGACCACTCCACCCGGTAAGATTGACGATTGAATCGCCAACGATCAGGATCAATCTTGAATTGTCCAATTTACGACCAATCCAATTTAATCAAATTGTTCGTGAAATTATAAAAGTATTAGACAGACCAGATATGTGCCGCGTGCCCTCTTGCGTAAAGATTAAACAAATCAGATATATTCAAAATTGAAAACTATACTCAATATAAAATTGATTTATTTACTATGTTGTGGCGACCTCGCGCTACTCATCAACAGATGGACCGACCGGATACCACCGCTCTCCAGGCATGATCACCTCGCCTGGCGGGTTATCTCCCTTTGCCAATATGTAATATATTTAAAGGTGGTATAACTCTTAGTGGTTCGACTCCGGAAGTACCAACGCCACACCTATTTCTGCCTAATACTAGCAGTGTTTCGTGCTGCTGTATTCTAGTCTGAAGGGTATGGTAAAGGAGACATACTTATCCGAGGAGTTCCAAGTTAGTCCTCATGAGTAGCAACGCAAGTGGGTAATGGCAAGTAAGATTCCGATCTTACCTGGGGTTAATTAAAGATATCAATAGCGGCACTCGCCACTTACCATCAGATGGACTGCATGCTCGTTTGTTACTTCCATATTATATAAAAAAATATCCGCGACGAATAGATAACCTCTTTCCTTTGGGAAGTCGGTTAATAAAAGTAATATCACATAATTAAGTAGTTACTTAAATCGTAAGTCTTTCCTTTGTCAAAGACTGCTAAAATATTTAATTTCCTCTAATTAGTAAAATAAATGGTCACACTAGTTTAAGTGTAAGTAGGTAATCAGAGCGTATAATATTTACCGCTTTCGCCTTTTTGTTTAACATCACTAAGGGTGAAATGTACGAGGGTTAAGAATTTGGCACACCGCCAAAGAGACGCGAGTGGTGGGAAGAACTGGTTGAACATTAATATAATATGTGAAGATATTATGTGTAAAATAAATATTGTTTTAAAATTATAACTTTTATATCATGAAATATTGTGTTCAGCAATGAAGGACCTAGCACAACGGCTACTGCCTGTCTGCCGTTTAGCAGCAACGGACAGCGTGGATGAACTCTTTTTTACAGAAGGGCCAGCTAATAATTAAACAGTGCTTTTTGTTTTTGATGTGAAACATCTAAAGGCGCACGAAACCTGATTGTTGGCGTCGCGATCCCCACAACGTATTTATTTTAGCGCCATCTGTTATACATTTTCGGCACTATTAAGTATCGAACAAAACTAAACGGGCTGCGTTGTTAGTGCGACTTAGTGCGAGGTACTGTTCGTAGATGGCGTTATTTTCATTATGCTACATATTTAACTGCCGCAATCTTGTCTTTGTATTACTTGTCCGAATACGATGTTTTACGTCTGCCAGGCGTCCTGTGACGGCAATTTTTTATGTTAGAGAAAAAATAATAAAAAATAAAAAGCCGTTAACCACAGTGAAATTAGAGCACTAAGTTTTTAATTCAAAAATAATATTAAGGGGATAAAGCCGTATTTTTAACTAAAATAATTAAAATTAATGAATTTTGAATTATCTTGTCATTCATGCAACGCAGCGATATATACTAAGATGAAGATTTCGAACTTATTCCTCTATAAGAAAGCCGTAATAGCTTATTTGAAATACGGCCACAAAGTTCGGAGGGGGGGGAGATTAAAATAGGTTTAAAATGCTAATCGGTTGCATTTGTATGCAATGGATAGTAGTTCACATTTAAACGAGATTATTTTAAGACTAAGACTTTAAACAAGATTACTTCAAGGTTGATACATTGTAAGGCCACGATGAGAAAATAAAATATACTGTAGTTGGGAAATAAAGTCATATATTCACGTATGTTAAAACTAGTAACATTGTTAAAAATATTACAACAAAAAACCCGACTGCTTAAAACTATGTTTTTGCTCATAATAATATATTTAACGCTTATGAGTTTTCGTCGAAATAGTCAAGTAAAATTACCTGATATAATATATATTTTTATCCATATTTCCTGATACTAAAAAACGAACCCCCTTCCCCCTTTTCACTCTATCAGCAGGCGCAATTCTTTTAAATTATATAGCCTATGTTATGTCATACATCATAATCCGTCAAGCCATTTGAGCTGTAGCGCGTGCCCAAAAAATGGACTTACATACGCTCGAAAAACATACCTTCCTGACGAAGTTGTATAACAAAAGTAAATGACATAGAAAATATACTATTCACTACATAGTTTTCACATAATAGCTGGTAGCGAAACGCGTCGTGTATGTAGGACAGATAGGTCATTGTTCAAATTCATGGATATCAATTTTATAGCGGGCCCAAGAAACTTGCTTCAACAGAAATTCTTTGTACACTTTAAGGGAAACTGTTTTATAGTCGAATTCACGCTAATGGAACGTGGGACAAAAGCTTCGTGTATTGATCGATGTTTCCTGAAACAAATGGTTCGCAATTTCCCCGCAAAGCTGCCTTATAAAAGACTATCATCAGCGACTATGGAAGGTAGGCTGATGGCCGTGTACTATCTATTTTGGTAAATTACTTAAATAAATATTCAGAAATATTCTATAAAGATAATATTTTTACTGGAATTACCTGGACTAGGAAGCCCACGTCTACATACTACATCTAATTAATCCATCCCTACCGCACTATTATTGGCCAAGTATTTGTTTTTGTTATTTTCTTTTAAGCTTTTTTTACATTTTTATATGTTTTGGATAAAACTCACGAGTCATGAACGAATTTTCCTACTTTACACAACATTAAATACATAATTATGAATTAGTCTAAGATACTCGTCATTTTCTATCTAAAATACGCATCCAAGAGCTATGACTTATGATAGGAAATAAGATTTAAGAATTGTCTTTTTTTTTTAGTTCGTCAAATATTGTCCTAAAGTGGCTCTTTATTTAGGAAAGTCGGCTTCCTCTTGTTCGAAAGTTCTACATACGACTTTCAGAATTTTCATTGCAATATGGAGACGGCACGGCATCTCTTGATAGTTTGCAACAATACAGTCCGCGACAAAAAATTCTAACAAAAACCCGCCCAGACACGGACAATAGAGATTTCAGACCCGGACACAGATGGCTGGAATGTAACTAAACTTTCCGACATTTTCTCATATTTTCCTCTACTCATATATTAATTGGGATATTAGACATGTCATAGAATTAATTTTATGTCGTAGAAAGATAAACTAACTAGTAACTTTATTAAAATATTGAAACAAAAAACCCGACAGCTTAAAACGTTTTTTTTCTTCCATCCGTCCATCCATCCATCAGCCTTTTGAGGTCCACTGCTGGACATAGCCCTAATCGGCGCCATTCCAACCGATCCTGTGCCTTCTGAATCCAACGGTTCCCCGCTGTCTTCTTCTTATTTTTTTGTTCATATCGATATAATTAACTTAACGATTTATATAAGTTTTCGTCAAAATAGTCAAGTACTTTAATACTTGTACTTGACTATTTTGACGAATTAGACGATTTTAATGATATGTAATCCGTCAAGCCATTTGGGCTGTAGCGCGTGCCAAAGAAATTGACATACATATAAACCAACATACATACATACGCTCGAAAAACATTACCCTCCTTCTGAGGCGGTCGGGTAAACATAATATTATAGACACCTGTCCGTTCACTTCCTGATGTTGAGTGATACTTTCTGATGTTGAGTGATCGCAGTTCATAAATATGTTTTACCCAGTTTTACTATAATATTATTCATATAACTTCTCCAAAATCAATAACGATTGATTGCCTTCAGTTTCAGTTCATTGTTTTAAGCAGTTGGTTTTGTATTTTTATAATAATATACTTCATCTAACGACCCCTCCCCCCCTTTACCTTGTTTAAAGGCGCCATTTAAAAAATATATATATAGTCTATGTAACTTTGCAAACTGAGACGCTTGCAATGATGTCATTTGTCATTATACGTCTAACCTTATGGGCCGTAGCGCGTGCCAAAGAAATAGAGAGACATACAATCATACGTACATAAATACGCACGAAAAACATTACCTTCATTCTGACGCAGTCGAGTAATTATTAAAACAAAGATAAAATAATTTCATATTTTATCAATGATGTATGTGAAGTTCACATAGGTACATCATAAGCTTAGTCAAAACAAATTCGTATAATATTTGTCTCGCTAAGCAATATCTGGAATATTTTCAGCTTGATGGCTCGGAAATTTCTGTGAAATCATTGATGCGCATTCATTGACACTTGACTTCACTGAAGGTGCTTGCTAAGCGTAAATAAAAATCATATTTGCATTGTTCAACCCTTTCGTTTTACACACTCATCGCGCAAATTAAGCCTTTCCACGAACGTGAAAATAAAAAAAAACGCTATTTTAATATGGTCGCACTACCTCAAGACCCATTTCTCACTCTATTTTAAAATTAAAGGACCTTACAAAAATCTATTATAAAAAATGTGGCCAAATGCGAGTCGGCCTGGCAGGCGAAGGGTTCCGTAGCATTATTATTAAATAAAGTTGAACAGTTTTCCAACAACCAACATAAGTTTGTTTTTCATTATGTTTGTATAATTTACAAAGTTATGTTATTCGGTTTTTGAAAAAGTGCTATATCCCAAAAACTGTCAACCGTCAAAATCTTGTTTTGACACATACAACATATGTCTTATGCAGATTTTTCACGCTTTTAGTTTAAAAGTTAGAGGGGAAAGAAAAGGGACACACATTTTACCGGTTTGAAAGGGCTTATCTCTCAAACAATCAACTTTGAGAAAAAATGGTTTTAGAAATCTCAATATCAATATCAATATATATGTATATATAATATTTTTTTCTGTGTCAGTTCCATGTATGGGGAGCCCTCCTAAATTAAATATATTTTTAATTTTTGTACATAATTCGGAAAGCGGTTTACAGATTACACTTACCTGCCAAGTTTCAACTCTGTAGTCTTAATAGTTTCTGAATAAAGTGGCTGTGACATACGGACGGACGGACAGACAGCCATGACGAATCTATAAGGGTTCCAATTTAGAAAAAGCGTTAAATTAAATAAATTATTAAAAAACAAATACCCCACAGGTAATTTTAGTTATAGCAGTCATATTCTTTGATATCGTAATTATTTCTATAATATAGAAGTGAAAAGGACCATGCCGTCCACCCTATGTTAAGTGGATGGTTAATTGGATACTGCAATGGATCAATGGTCATTTATAACAACCCCCGATAAAATTAAAGTCTTACCTTAGATTGACCATAGATGGTAGTAGTAGTATTTAAAATGAATTTGATATTAAGCGGAAACCTTTTTTTTTTTAGTATGGAAGTAGCAAACGAGGCTGCAGCCCACCTGATGGTAAGTGGCCACTGCCGCGCATGGACATCTGTAATCAACCCCAGGTAAGATCAAAGTCTCACCTAAGGTTAGCTACAGATGCGTTGCAACACCTGAAGACTAAGATGGAATGCCTCGGAAAAGTATGTCTCCCATACCACACCCTTCAGACCAAAAAAAACAACAGCGCATAACACTGCAGTTATTAGGCAGAAATGGGTGTGGCGGTGGTGGTGGAGTCGAACCACAATGAGTTCTACCACCTTCAAACTGCAACTGTTTTATTATATTTACCCACAATACGATTGGATACAACCTGAAGTTGACTGCAAATGCAGTTAGTAAGGTCGAATGATTCTTATAATAAGAAATTAATTTGTTTGTAAATAGGCAAAAACAGTCTAACCACAGACCTCCCAGAGGCTAGAATGTTTTTACATAATTGCTATCTTAAAATTTGATTTGATTAGCGTAATAGGACTCAATTTGTTACCTATTTTAAACAGGTTCAAGTGAACCTAAACTAAAATATTAAGTCAGTCAGCTGCAATATATATTTTTTTTATTTATAGAAACACGCCTCTTTTCAATGTCTTTTAATCGAATATAAGTTAAGCGAAGAATAAAATGTTGTTCAGCAAACTCATATTTTCATACGACCTAACTTAGCAACTAATAACCTAATTGTGCACAGATAGGTATGATAAAAATAACTTAGGTAGAGTTAGTTAAGTTGACGACCCACGTGGTGGAGCAGTCACCATACTGGTCTGATACGCAGTGGGTCCCGGTTTCGATCCCCAGCCAGACAAACATCTGAATGATGACATTAGATTTCTGTTCTGGGCCTGGGTGTTTGTGTATTCGTCTTTGTATATCCATGGCACGACACAGGAGAAAATTCTAGTGTGGGACTATGAGTGTAGAAAGCGTTTATGTTTTATCTTTATGTTTAAGCAGTTCCGTTTTATTTTGAATACAAATGTAGGTATTTTTATTTTGTGTTTTGTTTCCTACAATCAATTACTATCTGTCATCCAGGTCAACGGTCACAACGATTGTTACCGTGTTTTAGCAAATAGTCCGCAGTCTACATAAACGATTTGACCACAAAACGACGACGCAGATTTAGGTCATACGAGCAAAATGAAGCTTCTCCGGCGTGAAGCGCTTTCAAATGTTGAAGGAAACATTCCAATGCCTGCCAATTTATTATCTGCGCAGAGAAATAAAATTGTCTATGTTTTTAAGATTAATACACTTAAACAAAAGACTAGCCTTTTGATTTTTGAAAACGACGGAAATAGAATGAAACATTCATACATACATCAAGAAATTTATCTAAGGATTAATTGTAAAAAAATGCCATTTAATTAGTACACGGCTACACGCTGTCGTTTCTATACAAAATATTTATTTTGATTATTAGACAATCTATAAAATAAAAATATGATATCGCCTTATAATTACAGATTATTAATCAAATCTACAGAATAAATTTCTAATGAATAGCTATACTTTCGAGACAACTCACTCCAACTATCATAATTTTCAGTATTTGGGCCGTACAAGTACTTATCTGCTGACGAAGAGGCTTATTAGAGCGGTACTTATAAATATATTTTACTTATGCTATTTACTATACGATATTTACTTTGATAACTGTGTCTATATTTGATTGATCAGATCTAACTTTCCTAAGAAACATTTACATCAATAAAATGTTAAATACTAGACTTATCCAGCAACTCTTTATATTCACTGTGTAAATTGTTATATTTTATCTTGAAATAAGCCGACAAATAATACGACAAAAATAGGTAAACACTTAAATAAATTCATCTAGGGAAACTCAGGGTGATAAGGCCGTATTTTTTTGTAGGTCGAATTTAATATTGTGTTTTCAAGAATATAGCATAACATACATTTTCTAATCAAACTTTTATTAATCAACTTTGGTTACGATTAATTTATTAGAATTTTACCAATTAACAAATAAATAAAACTTAGCGAGATCGAGCGAGTCGGATAATATCCGACATATCCGTCTCAGATGGCCATAGCTAAACGTCAAAGATGTCCATATTATTTCTTAGTCCTTTTCCCCTTGCCTTTTCCTTTATTTTCCTTGTCTTCATACTTTTTCTTTCCTTTTTTCCACACGTGTCGCAAGTGTTCAAAAGACGTACAATTTTCAAGCACCCATTTCAGACACAAAATGCATCGTGTCTTTCAATTTTTCGGTTTTATATTAGTTTTCACCACATCTTATACAATTATATTCATAATCTTCTCCAGCTTTATCCGCACTATCCAAATTTATTATAACTTCATCTTCAGTACTTGATTCCAGTTTGCTTCTAAGCAAATGTGGCTTGCGATGTCGTTTTTTATATTTCTTTTCTATGTTTTCTTTCTTACTACGATTCCTTACCACGATTCGATTTTAGGACTTATTTTATCATCTGAAACGAGAAATAATATTGGCTAGCAGCTATAAACAAGTATGGCCATATTAGCGGCTGACAGAATATGGCCATATCAGCGGGACATTTAGAATTAGATAGCAATATAAACAAAAATATCGACGCTTTAAAATAAACATGGCGATTTTGAGGTTAAAAACTCAACAAAATATTAATTAATAAGAAAAAAGAAAAATTATCATGAATGCGATTATAAATTGACATTTACAACGTTAAAAACACCGGGCATTGAAAAATTTTTCAGTATTCGTAACATTTAAACGATAAAATAATTTTTTTCGGTACGACTAATTACAGTACGTGCTCGCTACTCACAAGCGTAAATAACTTACTGCCGATAAATAGCGCCATTTATTAGAAAATCATAGACTTATTTCGACTGGCCATCTTAAACGACTGGCCATATCACCCTGGTTTACCTTACATTTTGGACACATAAGACATACAAGAGATTACGCATTCAAATATCTAAAATTATGTTGCCTGTTTATTATATAAACTATGAAAAGTTCCGGAAAAATATAAGCAAATCCCTCTCAGCTTTATATTCCACGTATCGTATCCTTATCCCTTGCTATGTTTGTACAAATATGTACATCTACATTCATCTACGACGAATCTCCAGACTATATATACGTAATAGAAAGACAATATTTTACTATGTCCATAATAATTCTAGTCATGAACGCTTGTCACGTGGGAAGGTCGCTTTTAACTTAAATTCCAATGTAAACACTAAAATTTACACATTTTTGGTGAATATACGACAAAGTAGATACTGTTAGGTTAAGGAAAATGTCTATTTATTATTTTCTTTTAGAAATAAAGTAAGAAACATTGTGATACTGACAATGGCATTTAGATTTATATCTGGTTCTATAAAACTAAATAAATAGTCAAAATTGTACCCTCTCATTCTCATTCTCCATTCCAGTCCTATTGTCGGTGTTGTATTTCATACTAATTATTTCTTCATACTTATACAAATTGTGGCAGAACACACATAGGTATATGTATATTAGTGATGCGCCGGAGATCCGTATCCGTATCCGACACTTTTTAAGCGGATCACAAAAGGATCTTTTGTACCTATTATCAAATTCATATACTTTTTATTTAATCATATACAAATATCTAAATGTACACAGGCGATTTGGTAGCAATGAAATAGTATTAAATTCCATATTTTTTATTAATATAACATATTTAGCACATTTATATTGCAAAAATCAAATATCTTAACATTATATATACTAACACGTAATGTTAAGATATTTGATTTACACTATCAACTTTGCAATGATAGGGAAAAACGTACACAATGATTGTTCTGAGGAAACGTAAAAAATTCGTATTAAGAGTTCAAGTCGAAACATATCAATAAAGCAACTGTCGCTTCAAGGACACGCACATGAAGTAAATTTGTACGAAAGTTAAGATCCGTATCCGCGAATCCGGACACCAATGATCCGTTTTCATATCCGTATCCGCAGATCTATATTTAAACGATCAGGCACATCTCTAGTATATATACATTCGTTTACGGAGTATGTACACTAAAATCTGTAGATTACACGTATGTAATATAAAGGCAATATTCTACAAAGCCTAGTCATGAACGCTAGTCACGTAGACCAGGTGACGCTTTTAAGCTAACGGAGTAATCACAATTAACGTCAAGTTTGACGCTACGACATTTATAATTAGCACGCTAATCCCCGCGACAAATTACTATGTTTGTACCACGCAAATGTTAGTTGTGTTTTCATGTAAGTGTTTATTACGTTTCCACGTAACAATCATTGTTTACGTATTCGCTCATCATCGCAATGAACATTGCAAGGAACGGCCGAAAACATAAAAGTGCTGCACAATTTATGAGTGAACACGTAAACGATGATTGTGTTGTAGACACATAAAAAAACTCATAGTAAGAACACAGAATAGGCTTTTTAATTTTTTTACTGTATTACGAAACACTCACATTTTATGATAATGTTATTTTGATATTTTATTATTGTATCAATTAATTAATACTTTTTCTTTTTATTTTTCGTTTAATTCATATTTTTAAGCTTAAGTATTTATAATTTTTATAATCATTAATTTTATGCGCTTTGTATAATTTAGTTTAAAAAATACAGACCCATTTTTTAAGTGCACTCATCAAGTGCAATAGAATCTCAAATGATACACATAAATGACACATAGAGCATAGATTTAAATAAAAAATCTTAAATATACATATATAAGAGTGTGCAAAAACTAAAACAATTAAGCATTATTAGACCTACAGAATACCGAACTTATACCAAGCACTCTAAAACAATAACACATCGTAAGAATGAAAAGGTAAATACGAATTTTTCACTATGTGAAAATAACAAAAATGTGAACGAATTTGATGAGTTCCTATTATAGTAACAATATTAAGTATTTTAGTTAAGAGTTTTTGTAAAGAGAAACAATTATATTTGTTCTTTCTTATTCCGAAATCGTCTTTTTAATTCGTTCCTAAACACTCAATCTACCCAAATTTTATGTTCGATCTCTTTCGTTCGCATCGTACGATACGTAGCGGGGTGGCAAAACTGCCCGTTTAGTCTAAATGCACCCTAAGATTCGTGTACGAAGTTCGGTGGTGCAAGTCGCGAGGGGTGGCTCTGCAGAACGGTTCGCGCTGCCGCCCCGGTCGCACTGACGCACTCACCATGTAAACAGTACCTTCTCGCGATCGGAAAATGTACAACTAACACTTATAACTTACTTGTCCTTTTAAATGTTCAAGATATTTTGAAAACTTCGACAGAGAAATTAAAGCAATAAAAAAGTAGTGTTACAAAGTTTAAGATAGTTTAGAACTTCCGTAGTTGAACATGTTTCTGCGTTGATGAAAAACATTAGTAACTTTGTTCGAGTGGTCTTCATCAGTGAGTGTAAAGGTAAGTTTTTAAACCACATTTAAATACATAAATATTTTTTCAATAACTTTAAAGTAATAATTTAAGTACCGGATTCCACGGAAGAATGATAAGTCATTTCTTTAGACAGTCATAATCTTTAGACATTCATGGTAATTAGGAATCTAGTTATTATTTAATAATATGTCCTAATTTATTTTAACATAACTTGTATAATTAACGTCAAATATGTTAAATCAATATTTTTTATTACACAAGTTTAATGTAATTTAATTATTACAATTTTATAGGTTAGCTTCTATATATTTTCTTATATTTTCACACTACTCGAATAACAAAAAAAATACAAAATACAAATACTTTATGAGACATTCCCATATAACTTAATTAGGTAAATCTAATGTACATATGAGACTTTTAATGAAGTCAATTAAAGAGGACTTTACTACTTTACTGGATGTTAATTAATCGTGGTTCAAATGAAAAAAATACTAAATGTTTTTATGAGGACGATAATAAACAAAACAATTCTATTTAAAAAAAAAAACAGAAATAACGCTAAACCTAATATTGGGGTTGAACATAGATAGGAATATAATAAACCTAAATATTATTAAACTACAATTTGTGTACATTTTTATCTGTAGTAGCATTTACAGTGATTTACTAAATTTTAGTAATGAATTATTTAAAGTAACAAGCCATCCTGCTTATCAAATTATCATAATAAGTTTTGGTAAAACGAGGTTCGAAGGTGGTAGAACTCGTTGTGTTTCGACTCCGGAAGCACCACCGCCACACCTAATAACAGCAGTGTTATACGCTGTGTTCAGGTCTGAAAGGCATGGTAAGGGAGACTTACTTTTCCGAGACATTCCGTCTGAGTCCTCAGGAGTAGCTTCGCATCTGTGGCTAACCTTAGGTAAGACTTTGATCTTACCTAGGGTTGATTACAAATGTCCATGGGCGGCAGTAGCCACTTACCATCAGGTGGGCTGCATGCTCGTTTGCTACTTCCATACTATAAACAAATATAGTATTAACGTGATTTTACCTTTATACCAAATATTTTGTATTAAGATAGTATACTCAAAAATACTGTAGACATTAAAAATGTAAAGTTATATGTAATAAATAATGGTCAACATAATAAATGATTCTGAATTTTCAACCACATGTATTTACCTTCCAAAACGAATTATTTTATCTTTTTTGTGTTATTTATTTTCTAAGTTATCTCTATGACAACACCAATTAAATATTTACGTTTTTACGTAGGTTATTGTACGATAAAATACTTTGTATGATTTTAATTATTTATTTATTTAACTACCTACATTACATTACGTTAAACATTTAAATATATGCATTTATTTATTCAATACAGTTAAGCGGATATACTAATTTATTACATATTGTTAATGTTTTTACCGCGAAACGAACGAAAATGTATTCGTGAAAGCCTTCAAAAACCTCATATTTATAATATTTTCCTCACAACATTCATTCAAATGAGTCAGACGAGCTTCTAAGAAGTCAACTGTTAGGGAAAACAAATTTGACGGCTATCGACCTTTTCCATATGAAAAGCACTACTATTCAATGAAAAGGGTATTCCAAGGTAGACTTTAATACAGCGAACCGTATAATTTTAATAGATTAATGGAATAGTCCACAAAGTTATATAGAGGAGACTTCTCTTGGTACTCGTATGGTAATTATATATTTTTATCAAATTAAAGTAGCAAACGACCATGCTGTCCACCTGATGTTAAGTGGTTACTGCCACCCATAAAAAAAAAACATTCACCCACTGGATGTCAGACCGGTATGGTGACCGCTCCGCCACGCGGGTCGTCGCCATAGACCTTTGTAAGCAACTTCATAAAAAATCTGAAGTCGATCACAGATGCGTTGCTACTGCCGAAGACTAAGATGCTCGCCTCAAATACTAGAAGTAAGCCGGCATCTACACTCTTCCACCGAAATGCAGAAACTGCTTCGCACTGGAAATAGGCGTGGCGGTGGTACCTCCTCGTTCGACCTATACTCGTTCTACCTTCCAGATTTATTTCATTCCACAACGATGACCACCCACGTGGTGGAGTTACCATACCCGTCTTACACGTAGATTCCGGGTTCGATACCCGGCCAGACAGAAATCTGAATTATGAGATTAGATTTCTATTCTAGGTCTGGGTGTTTGTGTATTCGTCGTTGTGTGTCCATGGCACCCAGGATTCAGGAGAAAATCCTAGTGTGGGGCTATGAGTGTAGAAAGCGTTTATATTTATGTTTATTCCATCCTTGTGCCATTGCCATATTAAAAAAAAAACTATACTTTCTTTCTTTACACGTGGAAGTTATAAAAAATATTTAATACTAACATATTCCCGCGGCTCTTCTTAAACAAGAGCTCACATGCGTCAGAAATGCGGGTATAAGAAAAAATATGGCATCAATGTTTCAATTCCGTTATTTTTATCATAAATAATTCCGTGCAATAAGTTTAAGGAAAATAGGGCGTAAATTATGTACGATGGCCGCAAATGGTTTATATAGAAAAGATGGTGGATCTTTTACAATAAATTATTTATTGATATATAACAAGTTATGTCTTGTTACAGTAGCGTCTGAGAGGTGGATGAGTTTATAACAAATTTATAAGCAATCGAAAAAAAAAGTTATACAATTAATTTTTTAGTGTTTAAAACATTTCAAAAGGCTCCATGATTAAATTAGATACAACTTCTGAAATATCCGGAATGTCCAAAATATAATTTGAAGTAAGCCTTTTATTCAACTTTTAAAAGATATTTGATTGCTCTTTATAAACAATAATGGAAAGCTTAATGAATAACCTCTTAAATAATAAAAGCTCTTCACAAATGTTGACATTGCGTCTGGTATTTCATTTTCATAAATAGATGTTAGCGTTTGGTATTAGTCAGGTACGTAACAATAACGTTTAATTACATCTCCAATCTACCACGTAAAGAGACCCTTAAAACAACAATTATTACTGTATTTGAAGCTGTACCGTAATATTTCCAAAGCTATATCAATTTCGGCCCGCCATTACACTGAACACGGTTTAAAAACAAAATAAAATTGATGCTTTCATCCCCCACATTAGAAGAACTGACCTAAACCGAGGTCCGTACCTCACAGGAGGTGCCCTTGGGTGAGCCACAATTCGTATTTAATAAAAACCGGAAGGAATGCACTCCGGCAATTGTTGGGTCCTCAACCGTCCCTCCCTCTAGCGAAAGAGGAAGGTCAAGGAATCTGGTAATGCGGACTAAAAGTATCAAGTAAACTTCCAATCTTCTTGTCCCGGCTAAGCTTCAGGCTAGCCACAAAAATCCCGATGAAGCTATAAAGGCCAATAACGAATGTCAAACGTGACGTCACGCTCAGCAAATACTGATGACAAAAAATAGCAACAATGTATTTTTTTGTTAAATGATGATTTAAAACAATGAAATGTGAATTTTTATAAATTTATGTGTAAATAAATAAAATAAAATAAGACACTTTATTTTATTTTATTTATTTAGTTTGTAATATCAAAATAACAGACTTTTAGGAAATGCATATTATATATCATTAGTCTCTCTGTCTGTCTGTTTGTTCTGGGTAATCACCGAAACCGATAATCCGATTTTAACGCAATTTCCAATTAAGTATGCTAAGTAACATTAACGGGTGAAACCGCAGGGCACAGCCAGTAGAGTTCATAATATATGAAAAATAATGATTACAGTCGCCAGGCACATTAGGTCCCATAGATTTCCATACCCATCACTTGGCTACGTTACACATTATCATTATGCTATACACTTACCAATATTAAGTACCTCTATTTATGTAACATTTTCCAAAAATAAGCAAACACAGCCAAGATCTTATATTTTTTGTTTTCAATTTACATCAATGCCCCACTAAATAGGGGATAATCACGAGATTGCATTGTTTGCAGATGATACTTAATTATTATTTAATATCTTCTCACTTGAGGTCCTTTTCCGATCCGGTGTAAGAAAAAATATTGTAATTGACAATTTGTAAGTGCTCCCGTAAGCCTATACAAAATAAAGACATTTCATTTCATTTGCCTAACAGACTTCCAACTAAATTATTTTAGCGTAAACATTGTGCACTCCAGTGTTTGGATTGGACCTGAACATCGACGAGAGTACACGCTAGAACTTCTGCTTCTAATCTCTATAAGGTTATTTTTTTATAGTATGGAAGTAACAAACGAGCCTGCAGCCCACCTGATGATAAGTGGCTACTGCCGCCCATGGATACCTGTAATTAACCCCAGGTGAGATCAAAGTCTCACCTAAGGTTAGCCACACATGCGTTGCTACTCCTGAGGACTAAGATGAAATGCCTCGGAAAAGTATGTCTCCGTTACCACATCCTTCATACCAGAACACAACAGCGCATAACACTGCTGTTATTAGGCAGAAATAGGTGTGGGGGTGGTGCTTCCGGAGTCGAACCACAAAGAGTTCTGCCACCTTCAAAAATTAGTCTAGCGAAACGTCTACTAGCGACCCTGTCTAAAAACTTTCCCTGTGGTCATTCTTGACGACCTTTATAGCCAAATATGGCCCGCCAGCTAGCTACTATACAGCCTGTTTCCAAATTGTTTACCGCCAAATCTAAATAAACTCAATAAATAAAAATGTACGTACGTAACTAAAAATTATCCTCTTTCAAATAAAATTTTAAGCGATTATCAAGATACTAAATTATCAGCAAGCGACGAAATTTCTGCATCATTTCATTCATACCATCGATCTAATCAATTTGCCCTAAACCTTGTAATCCGGGAATGCCTACAGAAATTCCAAGATCGGCAATTAAGGAGCCTAATGACCGGCGATAAATTACTAAAGGAATGCTCAAAATTGTGATTAATTAACTCTTAATTCATTCGTCGTCAATTTCACAAAATACCTATTTGCTTCAAATTGAAAATTATCTATATTACCTAAAATTATACTGAATGTTTAATATTTATTCCTATTCATACTCATAGTATGACGGCGCTTGTTTGAGAGGATGTACAAATGTTTGTTACTCTTATACGCAAAAACTACTGGTTGGATCTCGCCAAAATTTGGCTTACAAATAGTTTATGACCTGGATTAACAAATAGAACCAGATACTCATTACCGGGAATAAGCTAGTTATCAATATGCCTCTTTTAGGCTTCTGTAGCCAAATGGCAAAAATCGGAACCCTTATAGATTCGTCATGTATGTCTGTCCGTTTTTCCATATGTCACAGCCACTTTATTTGGAAACTGTTAAGACTACAGCGTTGAAACTTGGTAGGTAAGTGTATTATGTAAACCGCTTTCCGAATTATGTACATAAATAAAAATATGTATTAAACTTAAGGGGGGCTCCCCATACATGTAACTGAAACTCAAAAAAAATAATTTAATACTCTCTATGGAAAGGTCTTCAAAAATGACTTTTTCTCAAAGTCGATTATTTGAGAGATAAACCCTTTCAAAACGGTAAATTGTCAAAGGACTGAAATCTGGATAAAACATATGTTGTAGATGTCAAGCAAAACTTTCAACGAAAATTATTTCGAACAAGATACAGTTGACAGTTTTTGAAATATAGCACTTTTTCAAAACCGAATAATATAACTATACTATAATTCATACAAACACTATGAAAAACAAACTTATGCTGGTAGTTACTGATAATGCTATGGAACCCTTCGCCTGCGAATCCGACTCGCACTTGGCAACATTTTATAATACTTATCAATATTACATAATCTAATGTAGATCCTCAACGCTCAAAAGCATAAATACATGTATTGCCCGTAACTTATCAGTCATACAAATTACAAACTAAACTTAAAAACAATTGAACTGATTTTTAATCGGACTCTACATGTACTTTTAGGGTTATTGACTACAATCTTTTATTTTTTTACCACTGTAAAATAAAGTATTATACTGTACCTAATTCAAATCTCAACGATACATCTAATAATGTATGTTTCAGATTTTGGCAATCCTCAAAGTAATTTCGACACGTCTCAAACTTTAGCCGCCCAAGGTCTGCCTCGCGGGCTTGTGCGTACCTACATGATAAACCCTATTTTTGCGTATTCGTGTTGTCTGGGATATTCGTGTTATAGGTTTTTTATAAGATAGAAGTAACAAACTACCATGCAGTCGACCTGATGGTAGATGATTACTGCCGCCCGTGAACATCTGTTAGCAGCTTATATTGAACAGGGGTTACATCGAGGACTAAGATGGTCGTCTCATAAATAAGTGAGCCTGCAACCACACCCTTTCACCGAAACGCAAAAACTACTTCACTCTAGAAGTAAGTGTTTATTAATACATCGTGGATCTTCCACAATTTTTTGAAATTATAGTTTTAGGCGCGGAAGTAATCTTTTTAAGGTTCGAAATAGTTTCTCAAAAAATTCTAAACGTCATAATTAAACGTTATTGAAAATAGCCTATGTAATGACATAGGCTTTGGTTTGCAGAATGCTGCAAACCAAAACGATTACAATGATATGTTTATATGTCACAATCCGTCAACGTCCACACACCTTGTACTGTAGCGCGTACCAAAGAAATAGACATATACATATGTATACATACATACATATAAACATACGCACGAAAAGCATTACCCTCCTGATGCAGTCGGGTATAAATAAGTTTATGACTGAGGTTATTCGATAATCTCAGTTTCCAACACACAGATTGTGAAGAATTCCTTGCATACCTGCAAGATATTGCAATCTGCAAACTTTTGTCTCATCTCTACCACTTTTGTACGAAAACTTTACGTACTCTCACGCTTCAATTGTGTTAGAAAAATACTGCAACTGCTGTTATTACAGATGAATATCACCATCTTTCAGATGTTTCATCTGAAATGATATTATGGAAGTAGTAAAAACTTGTCGCACCAGTGTAACATTAAGTAACACCAGTGTGTCTGGAAATGTAAATGGATTAACGGACTCGTAGATCTTTTCTTCTTTCTTTAATTCTTTTCTCTTTTTTACCCAACTTCGTCAGAAGGGTAATGTTTTTCGATCGTATGTTAGTATGGGCAAAAGGAGTACAGTAGAGTTGTGTAGCTCGCGAGTGAGTGATAGACAAGATATATATCTTCACCAGAGAGCTAATCACTCTTCGGCTCATACGATTTTAGATTATATCTTTATACTTGAGTGATATGGTTTAATATGAACGATTCGAATGAATTGAATGGAATAAATTAAGATATGTGCCATTGTTTCCAACATTAATTTCAGACATTCTTACTATAGACGAGAAAAAAAAAGTATTCGCGCAGTATATTAGAAAAAAATCTTTAAACATGAAAACAGTCTTTGATTTGCACATTTTTCACCAGGAGAGGAGACAATTTAAAGTACGAGTCATATTTGCTCCCAAAAACAAAAATGTCAAGATACAAAACATACCGCAATTATATCTTCAGATATATTGATATAACGTTTTATAGGCAATTGACGTTTAGTAATAACTTACATCATTAACGAGCTATTGATATAAAAGAGTGATATATATCTTGAGTTGAAATGATATATATCTCTCTTATTATTCTAGTGATACATATTGCGCATCTCTAGAGTACAGGCCGCCCCCCGACCAGGAGGTCTGACGACCTGAAGAAGACGGCGGGCTACCGCTGGATTCAGATGGCGCAGGACCGGGCAGAGTGGCGCAGATTAGGGGAGCCCTATGTCCAGCAGTGGACTTTCAAGGGCTGATGGGTGGATGGATGGATGGAAGTTTGTATGTATGTGCAATTCGTTGGCACGCGCTACAACCCAAACGTCTTGAAGGATTATATCATTAGAATCGTCTAAGCAGAGTGACAAAGGCTATATATATATTTTTTTTAAAAGGTGCTCGCAAATTGGTGAAAAAGGGCAGGAGGGACAAGTTTTTTTTATCGGGATAGTTATATATATTAGTCGGGTTTTTTGTTTAATTTTTTTTACCAATGTAATGTTGGAGTTTATATTGTTGTAATCTTAATATATATAAATTACGTGTCACGTTGTTTGTCCGGGGTAAACTCTTGAGCTACTGAACCGATTTCAATCAAATTTGCACACCGTGTGCAGTTTGATCCAAATTGAAAGATAGGATAGCTTATATTCATACAAATTACGTAATACGTTGTTTCCGCTATAGATTCTTAAACTACTTGGTATATAGATAGGTATGTAGTATAGATATGTATCCCATACAACAAACGTGTTTTTTTGCCGTTTGTTTATAGATAATGGTACGGTACAAGAGATGGCATTGATTTAAAAAATAATGTTTGCCATAATCACAAATTATATTTTTGTTTATCTCGGGTTGGATATGCATGTAAACTATATATTGTGCTGCCAGACAATAACACTACATCCAATATTGCATACAAAGAAGTATTGATAAGCTATTTTAGTGATTAGACCGCCTGTTGTACATTGTTATGTGTCATATTATTTACGTTTTGGTGTACAATAAAGATGTTTTGTATTCTATTGTATTGAACAATTAAAATAAACATAATAAATCATGATAATAAACAAAGGACAATTACACCAAGATTTTACATAATTGAGCATACATGTTTCGTTAAATTGGCATGCAAATAGGTACATATGTACATACATACGCAATAAAAACATAACCCTCCTTTTGGCAGTTACGTAATAAACCCTATCATTTAGTACTAAGAAATACACCAACAATTTTTAATGCCCACCGAAGTGGGCACGGGTCTGCTTTTGTAATATAAGTTTAAGAAATAGAAATGTCCAAAGGTAAAATAACAAATATAAAATGAAATTTGAAGTCTGTATCTTTTATTCTATATTTGTATGCATCTATTTTAGGGTTCCGTAGCCAAATGGCAAAAATCGGAACCGTTATAGATTCGTCATATCTGTCTGTCTGACCGTATGTCACAGCCACTTTATTCGGAAACTATTAAGATTACAGAGTACTCGGTAGATAAGTGTATTCTGCAAACCGCTTTCCGAATTATAAGAATATAAAATATATTAAATTTTAAGGGGGCTCCCCATACATGGAACTGAAAAATTACATTGAGGTTTCTAAACTGCGACTACGACAAGTAGTAAAAATGGTAATCATAGACCCTCCTGTGATTTTTTGCCTAACAAAATTCCAAGGAAGAGCAAATATGCCAATGTAAAAACACATTAAAGTTCCTTTTTTTCCGAGGGAACAATAAAGCTTTAATTTTAACGGTTTCCCTACTTTTATGACCTGCTAAGAATGTACAATCAAAAGTGAAGTTGTACTATTAACCTTACACGATTGTTATCTCAGATATGTCTCTCATTTTACGTCCGCTCATTGTCAGCAATTTCTCTCTGGACGTCCCGTAATTTAATTTCAGTAATACGCTACAAATAGTAAATGAAACATTTGTAGGTATTATTTTAATTTTCATGAGTAAACAAAAAAGTAGTTACGTTTTAACGAGTACCGTTTGACTGGGGAGGTACTCTCGTAGTCACAATTTCTAGCGTGAAGGCATTCTTGCGTTTTTGTGTTCTCGCCAGGTCACTTTCATAAAAGGCGATCATCTTAGTCCTCGGAAGTAGCGTCGTATCTGTGATTGACCTCAGATAGAACACCTGTTCTGTTTAAAGTTGCTTACAGAAAAGCGGCAGTTCACAGGTGCTAGAAGTGAAGAATATCTCAAAAACACCACACGTTTTATTACGATAAAAAGTTTTTTTTCTGGCTTTATTTTTTTAACCTATAGAAAATTATTTTCGATTTTATAGTTCAGCTAGTTAAAAAAGCGTCTTTTTTTGTTTTTTTAAACTACCTTAGGGGCTGAATTTTCAAAAACTTTTCATTATATCAAACCACCATGCTGAATACTGAGTAACATTGAGCTTGCATTAAAATTGGGGGACTTTCATACAATTATTCATCCCCTATTTAACTCTTATAGGAGTGTGATATATAAAGAAATATATTTAGAATATTGTATTTTTATCGGTCCTTGATAAGCGTGCAAAGTTTCAACTCAATCCGACGTTTCAAAGCAGGTAAAAATAGCGGTCAAAGATCCCGTTACAAACATACATGGATACATATGTATCCATGTATGTGACAGAAGCTAATAAAAGCGTGTTAAATATAGGTATGGAAAATATCGAAATAGCTGTTCTAAGTGAAAAGGGCGTAAAAATAAATATAATGTTTACATATTGTATAAATACATATTGTAAATATACACACATACATAGACGGGATATGCAAAATCCGGTGTATTGTTCTACTCTTTTATATCAAGTCGTACGCGGTTTGTATTACACAAACCGTATAAGACTAAAATTTAAATATTTCTTGGATGTTCTTGTTCGCGAGGCGGTATTTCTTGGTACGTCCCTAATCGTAAAGTCATTATCACACTATCCCTGGACAGGAGTCAAGGAAAATTCGCGATCCTGTTCAAAATAATGAAAATAATATTAACCTTTGTTAGATAAGAATTTTCAGATCGGGACAAAGGACCAATACTCGTATTTAAGATTCAATAAGTGAGATCAAATCTGAAAAGCGCTAGTGATAATGAATCCATTATTTCTAATACAATTACCTTCGCTCTACAATTTTATCTTCTACCTTTCATCTTGCGATGTTCTTAATGCATTTAATAATAAGTAAATAATAGATATTTAAGAGAAAATTTGCTCACAATTATTCACTTTTGTTTCAAATATTAAGGTATTATTTAATATTAATTAGTAGCAGTAAGTACATTTATTTCTGTATCTAGATTTTATTCATCACAATGACGAATTCACCATTATTATAAAATTGTAGAGTATGAAACAGCAAATGGTCAGATTAAAAAAAGACAGACCCCCACCGCTAATACCACCCTTCGTGAAAATAAATATATTTAATTAAAAAAAATAATTCTTTTTTTTAGCCATACATTTACATCACGAAAACTTATTAATTCAAAAAATTTTGCTAATGGCATTTATGCGCGTGGCGTGAGATTGAAGAAAATACTTACCGAGATTGTTCTTTTGTTTTCTCTAACACCTATTATATTTAGAGAATGACTTTCCTTTGAAATTTAGATGATTGAAGTCAAAACCTACGCCTAAATTTTCACTGAAATTATAATGTACGTAATTCTTATTATGAAGCAGTTTAAAAAAAACCTTAATGATACATGAATGTATACTTATGATTTCGAATTCAATAAACTATCCAATATATATAATATACACACATATATATATATATATATATATATTATGCATCAACTATCTTCAATTGTTGAAAAAGTTGTCACTAATAGAAATATAATTTCAAATATCTTAATGATTGATAATGCTTTATACTTTGGAAGGTCACAAAAGAAAATTGTTTTGTTTAATATGGAAGATGGATTTTGGTTATTTTGCCATTTATCATAAAGTATTCAACCAGAAATTTGACAAGTTTATTTAATACAAAGATTTACTTTATTTGATGACTGCCTGAATTCAATCAAAATGATCTAGACACAAAATTCACATATTAAAATAATTATTCCCAACATAAATGTGCGTATATTAAAATGGACAAAACAATAATTAACATAACATAAACTTAAACGATTTGTATACTCATAGCGCCACAGTAGGAATATCTCCTGTGACGAATACACAAACACCAAGACCCAGGACAGAAATCTAAACTCATCATTCAGATTTTTGTCTGGCCGGGGATCGAACCCGGGACCTACTGCATGTCAGATCCTTATGGTGACCGCTCCACTACGCGGGCCGTCGTTACTTTTAATATTATGAACATTTACAGATTACTTTAATCCAGATAAAAATATCTGCATTCCTTGTCGCGTATTAATGACGTCATAATGAAATATTTATCACTTTCTGGTCATGTCTGAATCTGGCCATTATTTCAAAATAAAATGCTGAATATCATCACTAAAAGAGATACGCCTTCAAATATCATGTGTTGGTCTAATTTGGAACATAAGCGAGTCAACGAAGCGGCGCGATGTCACATCTTCAGCATAATAAATGAGGGAAACGAGACGCTGATTTGCATTACCTGAATAAATCTAATTGTTAACCCTAAAGCACAAGATAATATACGTCGAACTTGATGTTATCACGTAACACGGCGATTTATACAGCCTGCGATATTAAAATTTTTTAGCGTGAACTGAAACTATTTTTAATAAACTATGCGTGTTTAGGAATCTTTCTTGCCAATATGTCTTAAGCAAAGAAGTAATTGCAACGATAACAGTTAAATACAAATATTCACAAAATTTAACACTCAACATAAATCTTAAATTTAATCTAAAACTAAGCCATGACTAACAATACTCACCAGCACGCATGGCGCTTAGTTTATGTTTTCCCTAATGTTCAATCCCAACCAAACCCCTCTTATACAAAACGCTACAACTAAATATAATTCTAAGCCATAACATACGCAGTAGCTACTCCCTTCGTAATAAATCATCTACTAAGCAATCTTATTATATATCCCTAAGCACCAAATGGCTAATACCTACGGTTTTTGCACTCAGTGCCATTCCATCATCAGAATTGAGGAATTGACGGTCAAGGTTTTAATCGTATGTCTATGATTAACAATCTGATTTTATTATTTATTTTATTTATAGCATGGAAGTAGCAAACGAGCATGCAGTAAACCTGATGGTAAGGGGCTACTGCCGACCATGGACATCTGTAATCAACCCTAGATAAGATCAAAGTCTCACCTAAGGTTAGCCACAGATGCGTTGCTACCCCGGAGGACTGAGATGGAATGCCTCGGAAAAGTATATCTCCCTTCCACACCCGTCAGACCAGAACACAGCAGCGCATAACACTGCTGTTATGAGGCAGAAATAGGTGTAGCGGTGGACCTTCCGGAGTCGAACCACAAAGAGTTCTACCACCTTCAAAATGTGTGTATATCTTTAAGATTCCAATAGCTAACTTCTGTGGTTTAGACTAACATCACATTCATCAGGATCGAAATGTTAAAGTTCAATTTACTACTCCCTTTGTAATCAATTCTCTGCTAAGTAATCTTATTGTATATCCCTAAGCACCAAATTCAAAGCACTCAGTACCATTGCATCATCAGAATTGAGGAATCGACGGTCAAAGTTTTCATCGTATGTCTTTGATTAACAATCTCATTATATATCTGAAAGATGCCAATGGGTAACTTGGTTTAGACTAACATCACATTCATCAGGATCGAGATGTTAAAGTTATGTTCATTTATTATAAAATAGTATAATAAATGAATTGAACTTTAGATAGATATAGATATTCAATGTTCAATCCTCGTTTCAACTTCATATGCAACATGAAAATTATATCGTTTTTATTGTGTGTGAGTGCGTAAAAAGAGTTCATTCGCTTTGCTACGTTTTTGTTCTCTCAAACAAAATATTCGTTGACATTTATGGCAAATAGGCGCTTTCTATGTATTTAATGCTGGCTGAACGGTAAAAGCATCAATGAAAGCACTTAAAGAAAAAATATGCCATAGACAACAGAAATATTTGCTGAAATAACCATTCAGTTTGCGTAAAGCATTATTCAAAAACTAAATGGGTATTGAAATTTCATTGGAGCAAAGGAAAAATAAAACAAGAAACAATACTGTTTTTAATTATATCAAACTAGCTTATTGCCGCTGCTCCATGTTCGTGTTCCGTGCTCCGTGGCCATAGGTTCTGTTAGTATACAATTCTCTTAATAAATACATATGATAGTAAAATCATTATAAAACAAAACAGCAAACCTTATCCTTAATGGTGCATACTCACAGGAGCGTGTGTGCACCATTCCAGCAGGCCCTGTCAAATTTGCACGTCAAAGTACTGAGGAGAATGTTGGTGCTCTCCGCCACCCGAACCTCCGAACCTCCCGACCTCCGAACATGGCAGATACGCCGCAGTGACGCGGCTTTCCCAGCACCGCCCTCAGCACATTATGTGGTCCCCCGCCTATAGTCGGTCCACACACTGCACCTGTAAATGGTTTGGCAATAGATTCGGAACAGTGACAACTTTACCTGCCTATCACAACGTGCAAATCTGCGGGCCAACATGTTGCTCCTGACCGACATCGCCCGTCGTTCTCACTCAACGTCCCCGTTGCCTTCGAGGCGCTCGTTAACCATATGGCCGAGGTACCTGAACTCAGCGACTTGCCTCAATTTGCAAAATATTTTGATATACAAATACAGAAATAAATGTAAACAATGTGATAAATAGCCGAATTGTTAAAGAAGGAATTGTTAATTTAGTGTAAAATATTATTAACTTTTAAAAATTAAAACAAGTGTTTCTTGGCGATATCACTAGTCACTACATAGTATAAAACAAAGTCGCTTTCTCTGTCCCTATATCCCTTTGTATGCTTAAATCTTTAAAACTACGCAAATGAACTTGATCCGTTTTTTTTAATAGATAGACTGATTGAAGAGGAAGGTTTATATGTATAATAACATCCATTAAATAGTGGAGAAATACTGTTATTTTTAAGGTTTCTAATGTGATGTCGTAAATAATTACATTTTTTCCGCTTACATTGCAAACGCAGGCTGAACCCTACGAGATTTACCAAAATAATGTACTAAGTATTGTACTCATTGAAAAGGTCTACAGAAAACTCCGCGATGATATATGTCTATCTCTTATGGATATCCCACAATAATAATTTTTGTCATTTATTCTTTACGACAAATAATGGCTAATTTTCGACGCGACTTTAACCAATAGAGCATTAATCCTTATCCAATTAAATGCCTTAAATACATTGTTGATTTAATATAGATCTATATGGCCCTTTACAGCATATGATTTAAATAAATATTTTCGAAGATATCACAGATTTAAAAATTGCGAGACGTAGCATTTGCGGCGGTACCGGCATAAG
>MOOZ01000061.1:450585-461860 GCA_002930495.1 Cecropterus lyciades | reverse complement strand
TACCGTAATGTCACCTTATACAAAACTTATAAATAATAATATTATAAACATTTCATATTTGTAACATAAGTAACAGCAAGTTTCACAAACTCGTACCGTGAACTAGGTTCATAAATAATAATGTAATGACTAAACCTTTTTGATTTCATTCCATTTAATCCATTTTAACCATCAAGTAGTAAGACAGTAATAAATTAATGTAAGGGAAAATCAAAAGGCGTGCGCGGATTTCGGTCAACGGATGCAAAAAATGGAACGAGCCGTTTTTCGATCAGTTAAAAAGTATCGTTCACGGTTTTCGCCTACTTTACTTAAAAACTTTGCACATATTTTCGATAGGTACACTGCATTCATGCTCCAATTTACACGTACCACAATCATACCATACCGCATTGAGAAAATATTGGCAGGAATTTGACATGTTGTCCCTGTAGTTCCGGGACAAAAATAGAGCTACGATATCCCCTCCCTGTCGTAAGAGGCGACTAAAATGCGGCTTCCGGGGTTTCAGACGGCAAGAGAGGGAGCACAAACCGCCAAGGTTTGCAAGCAAGCCGGGAAGGACGGTGGTATGTATGGTCGCATACCGTCGTAAACATTAAAAGTGTGGTGGACTTATACGCCCACATGGGTGGAGCCCGACGGGACTATGCACTCAGAGCGCTCCGATTGCATTCCTTCGGAGATCCCAGAGTTCTATTCGCATCGCCGAAGTCGGCCATCGGGGAGGGTTAATGAGTAAGAGTCCCACAACTCGGCGTCGCTCCCACAGCGACGGCTACCTTTTGAAGGTTTCCCTCGAAAATAAAAAAGAGCTTTTGTCAGGGAGAAAATCCGAGTCGCCGGAGCAGGTACTACCACTATCCCTATTTCCATTAACGAAAGGGTATGGATGCCCGCAGCCTTCCATGTCTGGCGATCATGGAAGTATGCCGGCATTTACAATCCACAGGAGATTTAACGTATCTGAGATTGTTTTCAGCTTGGTTTCAGACGTTTACGGGCGGCAGTGGCCATGAACCATCAAAGGGGTTGCTCAAATGCTCGTCAGTCTTATAAAGCATTTCCGACGTCAATTTTATAAAGCTTCTTTAATCGATTCCTTTACGTACCGTTCTTTACCTATAAATGTAATTGCTCTTAGCTTTGCTGTACTTTTGACTAATGTTCCCTTCATTCTATTTTCGTGTAAATTATATTAGTGAACAATAAATAAAATAAAAAATCTGTGGTTACATGTGAATAGCATTTTTTTTGTAATATAATTAAGCCTAACGATAAGGCAGACGGGCTACGTGAAGGAAAGTAGTCACCGTCGCCTGTGGACATTTGCAACACCAAGGGGGTCGCTAATGCACCGCCGGCTTTGAAGCAAAGCTCTTTTCGCAGCATTTTTGAAGCCTTGAGAATACCTCAGCATCTCTGCAGCTTCGTACAGCTGTTTTGTAGTAAATACTTGTAGTATTGGACTACAAAATATGGTCCGCATGAATCAAACTCTTCATTTTCATACAACATTGCACCGGACCAGCTGTTGTTCTTGTGCGGTTGTGGTACGGAATGGGCACGTAGTCGTACGTCAAGTGACTAGACAATCAAGTGACTAGTTACCTAAATACCGCGCGCTCTATTCAAATAATTTATTTGTTTGGTCCGCAAAGTCTGAGGTGCCTGACCCGATTTTATGATTGCCCCGACATTACCATTGTGTTCTTGTGTGGTTTTATTTCCAAATATTAATTTTAATTTTTATTTAATATTATTTCCAAATATTAAATATATTTGACTTCATAACGTTAACGTTGCAATACAAAGTCTCTCCTAAAGTTCAGATAAAAGCTATTTCATGTTTATAACCTTTTCATATTATCTTTTATGTTATAAGTTATGTATTATATACTTATGTATTTTCCTCTTCGTAAAAACAATACTAGAAATTATTTTGCTACCAGCTTGTTTAATTTATTTGTGCCAAAATAAATGGGTTTTCGAACATAATAGTCAGTTTAAAATTAGCTTCTCAACAGGTCATTAATAACGAACCTTTTAACTAGACAACCATACAAAGTGGACGTTTAGTCGAGGTATTCAACAGTCATTCGTTCTGTACGACTATCACAAAACAATACCCTTAGTAGGAATTAATCTTGTTTCCTCAAAATAATCTTTGTTTACATTTTAGGCAATACATTGCAAGTACACTTCACGTTTTTGTCGTCGTTTACGGCCATACCTTGCAGTTCTTTGAAATTATGGGCGAAAATATATTTTTTATAGTAAGGACGTAGCAAACGAACATGCAGCCCGCCGGCAGGTGGTTACTGCCGCCCATGGACGTCTGTAATCAACCATAGGTAAGATCAAGGTCTCACCTAAGATTAGCCTCAGATGCGTTACACACCTACGCACTACACACCTACGTGCTACACCTGAGGACTAAGATGGAATGCCTCTGAAAAGTATGTCTCCCTTACCAGAACACAGCAGCACATAACACTGCTGCTTTAAGGCAGAAATAGGTGTGGCGGTGATGCTTCCGGAGTCGAACCACAAAGAGTTCTACCACTTTAACATAAACAATTATTGTTTTGAGGAAACAATATAAACTCATACTAAGGGTACTCGTACTACTACAGGTTTCTTAAAACAAGAACGAAAATTCTCACAGTGGGATCTTATCCATTATGATGATCTATGTTGAGCTTTAAAAAATATAAAACGCGCCACGGTAACATGTAACTTCGCACTGTGCCGGTGGTCGCGCGAACAAATATAAGACACAAGCGTAGTCGTTTTTATGACCCGCGTGGCGAAGCGGTCACCGTACAAGTCTGACGATTCCCGGCCAGACAGACATCTGAATGATGAGTTTTGATTCTGTTCTGGGTCTGGGTGTTTGTGTATTCGTCTTTATGTGTCCATGGTACCTACAACACAGGAGAAAATCCTAGTGTGGGGCTAGAAAGTGTATTTGATGTTCGCGTACCGTCTTCATATGTGTTGTTGGAAAGTGTTGCAGATTCGCGGAGAGCGGTCGATGCACAAACATTATACAAAGCTTAATATTCTAATAGATGTAACTAGTCCACAAATCCACACTCATGACAATAATGGATTAAGATGACGAGTCTGTATAATAACGGCTATGTCTACGATAATCCGCGTCGCAAAGTAAAGAGCTTACGTATTCTGATACACATGAACAAGAAGTTTCCAAACATTCTCGTGTAAAGTTGCGTTAATTATTACACGAAAATCCGACATTCCACATTCTCAACTTCATCCTAAGCGGATGTATGGAAGATACAGAAAGTAATGTCGTTAAAACATAATTTATTGAAGCTACGATCACGTCATAGAGCTAACTTTAACAGTTAAATTTCCCTTCCTTCTTGTCACGTTTTACTGCTTATATGCGATATAAAGTACTCGTATACAGTGTATCTGTTTCTTTTTTCTACAATACATGTTAGTCTTATTATAATAATCAATGTTCACTTACTGCAGTACAGATAATTCTGTATTCAATAACTTCCCAAGCATGTTTCTAAATTTGGATGAATTTTAATGTTTATTCTAGGCTTTGTCTATTAATTTCTTACTTATTTTAATTGTTTAAAATATTCTTAGCTGATTTTACAAAAAGTAGACTCTCGATTGAATTGTATTTTAGAAGCTCAAGGTAGCAGAACTCTTTGTGGTTCGACTCCAGAAGCACTACCGCCACACCTATTTCTGCCTAATAACAGCAGTGTTATGCGCTGCTGTGTTCTGATCTCAAGGGTGTGGTAAGGGAGACATACTTTTCCGAAGTATTCCATCTTAGTCCTCAGGCGTAGCAACGCATCTGTGGCTAACCTTGGGTGAGACTTTGATCTTACCTAGGGTTGATTACAAATGTTTATGGGCGGCAGGTGGGCTGCATGCTCGTTTGCTACTTCCATACTATAAAAAAAAATCTCGCGTAAAATATAACGTTTTAAATCACAGGGGTAGAAACGACATAACGGGCCTTCTAGAACGATCTAATTTCATCGTAAACTAAACTGTCAGGTGATGACTTGAACGTGTCAACGATTCCTTTTTCAATCATATATTAATTACCAAATAGGTATTTACCAGGACCAAGTCAGAATAGTTCGTTTGCACTTCCTTTATACTCTAGAACTCGCAACAGAAATAGAACTTCGGTAGTGCTTAGAATTTAGTTTGTAGCTATAAATATGTCGTTACCGATCCCATCAAATTAGGTCGCGAAACCACCACAAGTTCGATAAATATCCAGTGAATTTATGATAATCACAGGGCTGATACAGCTAGAGATTATGTTATGTATGCGTGGTACGAGTCAAATTCAAATTAATTTCCCACATTTGAATATTCATTACGGAATCGACACGACATTTAAGTTATGTTTGCTAAATGACAGTGATAAATGTTTTGTAATTTCTGTTACATTAAATTTCATATAAAATTATGACTCATAAATCAGACTTCGATCAGTGGAAATGATAAATTAAATTCAGAAAGTATGGCCAGTTTGTGCCTAGGTTTCGATGGAAGTGTAAATGTACAATAGTCGAATAATAATAACATATAGGTGCATAAATAACATATATTTTACATTATGTATAACTTGGAAGAAACATCAAGTTCTATAAAAAGAGGTAATTTTTTCCATTCTCGATAATCGTTTGGTTCCTATACAAGCTATAAAAATAAATAAACATTTACATACAATTATATAACATATAATGATTAATTAATTTAATTTCAACATTTTATACATAAATCATATTCACAAAAATTAGTAACAGTATATATAGCACATCAATAAAAATAAATTTTCCACTTTTCTTATTTTATTTATTAGCGACAACTAACTATAATTCTCAGACCTACAAAAAACCGTTGTTGGACTTTAAAATTGTATTATTATTATTATCAGAATATCTGTGCAAGTGCAGAGTGCTATACAAAAGTTGGCCATTTCCTTCATTAAATTACTGGAATCAGCTTCTCTACCACCAGCAGGGGCAGTAATCTCCCTGTCTTTGAAACCTATATCCTGCAAAAGATTTTTCTAAGATGTTGAGTGGAATATAAAAAAAAAACTTAATAAGTTTAAGTAATAATAATACTACGTCCTTATTATTTACTGCATTCTAATTATTAAAATTACATTTGTTTCAGATGCGTCGATACCTGCTTTCAGTGCTTGTGCTCACAACCGTGGCGCTCTCTACGAGTGACATTCTTCCAATCTTGGCAATAAAACAAGTGGAGCCTGATCTCGATAGCTCAGAATACCAAGTAAATGAAAATACTTTAGGCAGCAGACACAATAATGGTCTTTCAAACGACATATTTTATAAAGTATCTATCGGATCAACTAATGACGCACATACGCCGCTACTGATACCACAAAAATCGAATGTCGTATATCTGAGAGAGAATAATCAAAACGAAGACGTTGACAATGACCGTATAAATAAAAAGGACAAATATGATGATGAAGGGTTCAGAAAAGAACAGTGGCACAACTATCCGAGACAGCTCGATCGCCTCCAAAAATACCTGTATCGACATCATCAGTTTGATACAGCTCTTAATCCTGAAAAGGATGAACCGGACGAAATTAGCAAGGATATATATGAAATAGCAACGAACGATATGAATCGACCTAGCAACAAAAACGGACATGATATTTTAGACACTGTCGTGGCTGCTAGTCCTCTTTTGATTCTCAAAATACGACTAGCTTACCTAAAAAATGATTTACAAAGCACTGATTTGAACGAAGATGATGATACAGTGCCAATAGAATTAATACCGAACAGTATTGTCGATGAAAAAGAAGAGTTAATTGATCCGATAATAAGTGCGATAAAGGTTAAGAGAGAAGGGATAAGCAATAATAAAGGAGCTAGCTTTTCGGGTAAGTCATCGAAAAAAAAAACTATTAATTTGAAAGTTATTTTAAAACGTAGTTGTTAGGATTATTTCAATAAAAACATGACATCTATCATTAAGCTAACTAAAACATCCATAAAGTTAATGACCTATTATTAATTATACTGACGATCTTTCATCTAGTATTTCATGATAATATTGTATATTTACGTTATAAACGATTTCCATTATTAACTTATTATTATAAGTATAAATTAGCATTTACTTTTCGTAAAAAGGACTTTTAAATATTTTTAAAGTCTAAACAAGACCCATTGTTCATTTTAATCTGCGAGATTTAAAAAAATCACATTTATCATATATCACTTCTTATTTACAGACAAGGCGACGAATAGTAAGAAAACGGTAAAAAAGAGAATATTTTCGCTTTGGAGTCGTCTGCAGAGTCTCTCTCACAAGGGTCACGAGCTACAACACCGAAGAAATCTCCACGCCTTCTACGGCTTCCCCGACGACGGTAGTGGCGGTGGTAGTACCCTCACGGCGGAGACCAGGGCTTCCTTCATACGACCACCAGGCTCACCCTTACGATGGGGATAATTCTTGGATATAGAGCAAGACTAAGGAACGCTTGTTTATTTCTTGTAGATTAATTTATATAGCAGAAAATTTCTGATAATCTGACATTCCAATATTGTGAGACTATAAGGCTGGACTTCAACGTACCCTAGAAAACTTCGTTACAATAATCTTTAATATTTTATTAATTTATACATATCGACCAAAAATCTTTGTTACTGTTACACGCAAAAACTACTTTTCGGATTTGGATAAATTTGGCACAAAGATTGTTCATGACCTAGAATAACACATAGGAACTTCACTGTGCCAAACATGACCCAAGCTGACGGAGTCGCGGTAAAAGGTAGTAGTTACATAACGTGATCCAAGTTAGTCCTTAGCAAATTTAATATCAGTATGATTTATTTTCTATTTCGCTTTAATGTCAAGTGCCCGAGCTGCAGTGATGCTTGTTTGGTAGGAACTAAATAATAAAATCAGATTGCCTTATGTCCAAGGCCAACATTAGGGGAGTTGAGTGCGTATCGTGAAACTACGGGTCGTAAAACGCCTTATCCGGGTAGATTTATGAATACAAACAAACATAATTTTGCGCGGACTATAAAGTGGGTGCAGGATTGTTTATTAAGTTTACACAATAAGTTCGGTGTGTACTATTTGAAAGAGAAATACTTGAATAATGGAATTTATTCAACACGTCACAAACCTACATACATAGCATTGTTACGTATTTACGTATTCGATAATTTTATCGAATAACTCTATTGTCTATCATATAACAGCAAGTTAAACCTAATAACCAATTAATTCCAAATCATGAAAAACCGTCTATTTTACGCGTTGAAATACTAATTTAACTGACATTGCTTGAAAACGCTAATCGTCTGTTTCATAATTTTATTAAGCCTTTATTCCTCACTTATTAGTGTTAAGTCATGAATATAGCTTTCGTCTTTGTATTGTGTATTCTTCCATGATCCATATAATTATAGGCGACGTAGACAATAAAATCATAATAATATATTATCCGCTAGTCATAGTAAAACGTGTATTGACAGATATTCCAGATTGTCGAATATTTTTACTACTCTATGACAACTATATGAGAATAAAAATGGTGAACAGTACAATAATGCGACCAAAGTATTATAACAAAGGATAAAGCTTATATAATATACAATTAGAGATTAACGCCGCATATTTTATTTAAATGCATTTCCATATAACATAATAATAATATAACAACTATTAGAAGCTATATTAATAACATGATTTGAAAAAAATAAGTAAAAAAACTAGAAATTATAATCATTTAATTTTTTTCTCTGTCACCGACAGACAGAAACATTTCATGTTCAGATAGCATCAATTTGATTGTGGCTTACTTTTGATTTATATTGTAGGCACTTCCTATTTAGATAGACTTACCTACCGGTTAAGTAAACGAAGATATATGGCTGTTTCCCTTGCAAGGTATAAGTACTTACGATCATAAGCTCATTTAAGCTACCCGCTTACACGTATGTTAGGGGCTATCCATAAATTACGTTTGAAGGTGTTAGAACTCTTTGTGGTGGTGGTAGAACACCACACCTATTTCTGCCTAATAACAACAGTGTTATGCGCTGTTGTGTTCTGGTCTGAAGGGTGTTGTAAGGGAGACATACTTTTCCGAGGCATTCCATCTTAGTCCTCAAGGGTAGCAACGCATCTGTGGCTAACCTTAGGTGAGGTAGGTAGGTACTTTGATCTTACCCACGGTTGATTACGGGTGTCCATGGGCGGCAGTGGCCACTTACCATCAGGTGGGCTGCATGCTCGTTTGCTATTTCCATAATAAAACAGCAGTTCTGAAAATATATTTATTTCCATTTAATGTTCAATAAAACATCAAACGTATGAAAATTAACAAATTTAACGTAATAAAAGAATTTGATTGTAGTATTTATTTATTAAGTACAACCGTATTATAGGGACGACCCGCGTGGCTGAGCGGTCACCATACCGGTCTGACACGCAGTGGATCCCGGGTTCGATCCCCGGCCAGACAGAAATCTGAATGATGAGTTTAGATTTCTGTTCTGGGTCTGGCCGTTTGTGTATTCGTCTTTGTGTGTCCATGGCACCCACGACACAGGAGAAAATCCTACTGTGGGGCTATGACTGTAGAAAGCGTTTATTATAATACATATATGAGTATTATATTTTAAAAGGTGACGTCACGAAATTATGATTTCTCCCACCCCTTGTCACACATTGTCACATTTCATCGATCCTCTCCCTCCTCCTTAATACGTGACGTAATTTATGGATGTACCTTTACGGTGAACATGTCATTATAAACTGAACATGTTATCAATTATTAATAGTAACAAAAAGCTTACCTAGTAATAAAGAGTAACTGTTTATTCAAGAAACTGCGTAGTTGAATTAATGAAAAGCGAGTACAGTAAATTTTAATAGGGTCATATTCTATTTTTGAACCGAAAGTCTAGGTTGTTAATTTAGAAAGTTTCTGTCATATATAACTTACTAATGAATAATAAAAACCAAAATAAGGGCGTTTTTATATTATTTTTTATTTTTCTTGACGAGTAAAAAACGAACGAGATATAAATCAATTAGCAGAATCCCGGAACGGGATTAGGTATTCTGACGATAAGTTGCAGGCTATTTATTTGTCAGTCATCACCAGAGCTCAAAATTAACTTTTCATTTTGAATAGACACAAACGGATGTCCCGTTTCAGTCAAGAATGATATGGTTACGGAAGATATAAGCATTCAATTCAGACCTAAACTGCTCGTAATATTTTTTCAAGTAACTTACCGGTGGAAGCTCTATGTCATGTGAGCCAAGGTTATAACCCAGTAGCGAACGGGTAATTTTACACATTGCGGTTTAGATGAAATATAACAACTATGTTGGTTAGATCAGGGGTTCCTAAAGTATGCGCCGCGACGCCCTGTCGCCCCGTCTAAAATAAAAAGAGACGCCATTAATCACATTTATTTGACTGAAGAGTTACTCTACTTATTATTTTTTTTGTTTTTCTTTATTTATCTCGTTTTTCGTTTCAATTCTGAATTGTCATCAATATAATGAAAACCAAGATTCATATTGCGGTTGTTTTATTTTTGAACCTCTCTTTTTATTTGTCTTGTATTGTATGTACCTATTTCTTTCAACTGTTTCAAGTACCTAGTTCGGGTAGAGTGCCATTTTAAAATACTAAATTTATAAGTGCGCTGACGGCTGTAAAAGATTGGGAACCCCTGGGTTAGATATAACAATATTAATAATAACCACCAACTAATATTTTAAAGTTTGGTGGTTTTAATTCATCTCGTAGACCTAATATATAGTAGACTGTATATCTCTTACCTAGTTTAAATGCATGCCGTGCCTATAACATGATTATTGTAATTTCATAACAATTACAACTGATTTCCAAAAAAGGTGGTTCCATTTAACGCATGCTTTAACCAGATAACCTGAGTTTCAATTATTTGTACAAATACCTATGTATAATAATTTAAGATTTTTTTTTAAGATCTGCTTTTTTTACAAGTGTATTACGAAATGAATAACAAATTTTGATTTTTTATTTGTATGAATTTAAAAGATGATATATTTAGGCTTGTCTCAAAATTTTATCAACTTGTATAACCTATCTATAATCGTATAATGTATAACAATATTACAAATATACATAGAAAAGTATTACTATAACAGCTAGTGATATCTTATCCTATAAACCGTATCGATATTGGCGAAATATGTATGTAAATAAATAACATGTACTTATTATATTCAGATGCAATGTTTTGTTTTTTATTGACCACACTCCCTTAGAGTACCTTACTAATATTACAAATGCGAAAGTTCGTATGAATGCGAAAGGATGAATGTGTTTTTTTTCTTTTTCATACAAAAACATCAGTTTTTATATATATAATATGGCTAGTAGCTAAAAGATGGAATGCCTCGGAAGATGGAATGCCTCGGAAAAGTATGTCTCCCTTACCACACCCTTCAGACCAGAACACAGCTGCGCATAACATTGCTGATATTAGGCAGAAATAGGTGTGGCGGTGATGCTTCAAGAGTTCTACCACATTCAAAAGATTTTCATGGGATAGTCTTTGCCCTATCAAACTTGACCCAAGCGGATCCGCTGAAATAAGCTAGTACCTATAAAAATTGACGTCATAATTAAATAAACGTTTGGATAAAGTTCTAAATTGTTCGATTATTGTAGTTTGTGTTAGGCTAGACAAAGGGCATGATAATTCATACTTACAAATGATCAAATAAAATTACATTTTTATTTCGATATTTGCACTATTTAAAGATAGCTACTATTTTTATGTCCCGCAGCGAAGCACAGGTCCTTTATTTTATCGTATACTTCAGCTAGTATATGATATAATAAGTGTAAGATTCACTTATCATATAATATAATATGTTTTAATACATAGTACTATTAAAATAACATCATGTTTTTACATAGGTAGGTGTATTTAGGGCAAGAATCAATAAGTACTAATTACCGTCTTGATGATATAAATGTATTTTACCAAACACCCTACATTAATACATTCTCGTATAATAGAAGTGAATAATAAAGACATAATTTTATATTACTACCATCCCTTATCGACGTGAACCGATGGGTGTAGAACTGCAGAGTGCAGACAAATATTCAAAGTATGTTTACAATAATCTCTGTCACCTAACGCCATCTATGAACATTAACGAGCAACCGACATACACTGCT
>MOOZ01000061.1:423594-439977 GCA_002930495.1 Cecropterus lyciades | reverse complement strand
AGAGGGTACCCCTCGAGGCCCGAACATCCTTGCCTAACCGCCCTTATGTTGACACAGCTGTAGCATATGAGAGACCGGAAGGTAAGACGTCCCCGAATATATACTGCCGCCCATGGGCATCTGTAATCAACCCTAGGTACGATCAAAGTCTCACCTAAGGTTAGCCACAAATGCGTTACTACCCCTGAGGACTAAGATGGAATGCCTCCGAAAAGTATGTCTCCCTTACCTCACCCTTCAGACCAGAACACAGCAGCGCATAACACTACTGTTATTAGACAGAAATAGGTATGGCGGTGGTGCTTCAGGAGTTGAACCACAAAGAGTTCTACCACCTTAATATGTACTTAAAATGTACTTTACAAAAGTATTAATATTACGAAGGTGCTGAAAACACGTCACCAACTGAAATGTACAATAGTGATTTGTCATTGTATATTTGAGTTAAATGTGTAAATTGTATTGATATCCCAACTGTACCACAAAATACCATATTTACAATATATAGGTATACCTATATATGTTCGTACCATACGAAATCATATCTTCTGTTGTAAGACAGTTTAAAATAATTCTACTTAACTAAAACTGTGTATAAGCACGTTCCTGCTGAATCCGTACGGTTTATTTTTGAAAACCAAAAAATCAAAATGAAAATAACATTTTTATAAATGTCTTTTTAAAATCTACTTATTTCTTCCTTTGCGTTTTAAAAATACATTTGTTTTACAACAGACGGTTGTATCAGGAATTCAGCCTCTTCAGAACATAGGTCTAAAACCTCACTTCGAAACAGAAGCCCAGTATATTAACTTCACCAAGTACTGGACGGACCGTGGATTGCAAACTCTCGAAGATCTATTGGGAAAAACAGCTGGGAAGTACTGCGTCGGCAACGACATATCGCAAGCGGACTTGTGTCTTATCCCACAACTGTTCAACGCTGTGACTAGGTAGGTAAAAAAGCAGAAACGCTAAAAGCCGCACCTATATCTTTTTACAGAAGAAGAATCAGAAAAATACATATTACATGTATTTTTGACTGTCGTGGCACGACGATTAATAGAAAATTGTGTGCAGCGTTAAAATTAGCATATTTTTGAGGGACCAAATTTTGGTGGACATTTATTGTTATGTGGGCTAAAGCGTTTAGACTTTTTTGTCGATATATTAATTGATATGTCTTTTTTTAAGATTTTTTGTTTAAGATTTGTAATTGTTACTAAATCACATCCTTAATAAATCTTAGTTTTAAATTATCACAATTACTGGTCAGATTTAGACATTAAAAGTCTACAATTCAGGTATTTTTTCATTGAACAACTTAAGCCAACTGACAGCTACATGGACGCCTAGTTGTTAAGAGGTACCTTACTAACAGTAAATATCAGTTCTTACTAAAATAATAAAACTTCAAATTCTGTCAGTATGTATATGTGTTTGTCACTCTTTCGCGCAAACACTGTACGTCGTATTTCGCTAGAATTTGACAAACTGTTTCTGAACTTGATTAACACATAGGATACTTATTGTCATCGTAAACGTGACTGAAGCGGATGGAGCCGTCGGAATAACCCAGATAAAAGATAAAACTAGTTCTTAAAACATTAAAACAAAAACCCAACTGCTTTAAACTTATATTAATTTAACGCTTTATATATGATTTTTGTCAAAATAGGTAAATGTCGGGATAGTAAATATGTCATTCGTTCTCCCCCCTTTTTCCCCTATTTGCAGGCGTCATTTTCTAATTAAAATCATATAGTCTATGTCACTTTCAAAACTGAGACAATTCTAATGATATGTCATACGTCACGATCCGTCAAACCGTTTGAGCTGTAGCACGTGCCAAAGAAATGGGCATACATACAAACAAACATGCATACATACGTTCGAAAAACATTACTGACGCAGTCGGGTAAGAAGAATAAATCATAATTGAAAAAAAATAATTCTCTAAATTTTCTTTTCGTTCTGTTCCATATGATCTACAAACAATAAGTAGACATACCTGCCTTATAGTGTTTATTGACAAATGAATACGGAATCAATACATATAGACATCACAATAATAAACCACAATGCGAAGGAAAATTATACATAGTTACTAATGAAACGGGCATACATATTGCCCAAGGGAAATCTTCAGGAAGACATTATTAGTTCCTGTGGTCTATTATGCGATATAATAACTGTATGATCGTCTTTGTCGCATAGTTTTTCATACAGAAACGCTATATAAGTATTCCATTATATTTTATTTTCAGTTATGATATTTAATTCTCAACTCTTCAAGGAGATACAACTTTATATCTTGTCCGGAAGCAGTACTGTCACACCTATTTCTGCCTAATAACATTGTTTGTGTATTGTTACGCGCTGCTGTATTCTGGTTTGAAGGGAAGATCAGAATACAACATGTAAGGGAGTCATACGTATCCGAGGCGTTTAAATTTAGTCCTCAGGAGAACAACGCATCTGCGCCAACCTCAGGTAGAACTCTGATCTTACTTGGACTTGGCTACAGATGTCCATAGGCGGCAGTGACTCCTTGTCATCCAGTGGTCTGCGTGCTCGTTTGCTACTTCCATATTAAAAAAATACTAAATATTTTTTTAGTGTATCTTATGTAAATCTTTCTGTTTCAGACATGGACTGGTTCTTGATAAATATCCCGTAGTTTCAAAACTCTATAAGGAGCTACTCAACGAAAAGGCCTTTTCGGAAACCCATCCGAAAGTTATAAAGGAAGGAAAATTGAACACAGATCATGTATCTAAATATTAATAGGTTTTTTAATAAACCCTTTCCACACTCACATCAGTTTGTATCAAAGCACCCTTTGTCGTTCGACTTTGGAGGCACCACCACCAAATCAATTCCTGTCTAACAATTGTTAAGCGCTGTTGTATTCAAGTTTGATGGTATTATAATTAGTTGGGCTGTATTTTCGTTTAATATATCCATATTTTAAAAAGATTCTGCAGTCAGGGGACCCCGTCAGGTAGTTCAATTCATACAGCATATTCACCAATACGTGGTAATAAAAAACATTCGAAAAGCATTCCTTTGTGAACGTCAGAACCGCATAAATAAAAAGAACATAAAACTACAAAATTAAGTTGAGAGCCGACTAAAAATGTTTTGAGGTCTTAGATAGAACTTTTATTTTTGTTAGAATTGTAAAGTAACAGTAACTAGGCAACCATTTGACATTTTTAGGGTTCCGTGCCCAAAGGTTAAAAACGGAAACCTATTACTAAGACTACGTCGTCTGCCCGTCTGTCTGCCACCAGGTTGTATCCCATGTACCATGATAGCTAGACAGTTGAAATTTTCACAGATGATGTATTTCTGTTGCCGCTATAACAACAAAAATATTATACTAAAAAAAGAATAAAATAAGTCTACCTCTATCCCGCGTTAGCTAAAGCTGAGCTGCTTCCTATTGCCCCTTTGCATTTTTACTCACGTGTTGTATTTTTTTGTGTCTAAGGCAATAAATGATTTTATTATTATTAAATATTTAGGGAGTAATAAATATGAAGGGAGTTTCGGAGAGATAAATCGATCTAGTTAGGTTTCATTTTTAGAAAATGTCGTTTTATCCGTGTTTTCTGCGATGAATAGTTTCTACTATATTAATTAGAATATCAGATAAATTTCGCCATCATTTGTAATGTTATGGTGGCTCAGGTAAAAAATCGGGCGGTCTCCAACCAGGACACCCCGGGTCAAATCCACATGTCATCAATCCAGTTCTTTTATTATCCATATTTCTTTATAATTATGTCGATATATATTTCGATTATATTACAACATTAAATTCTTATTTCATTTGTATCAGTAACCACAAAACACAAAATAAACACGCTTAATATCAAATCTTTTGAAGCCTCGTTTAAAATAACTAAACGATATTACGTAGATAGATAGGTACATCGTAACATTTCGTTTTGGGGTGAACACCAGTGAAGTGCTCTCGTAGGTAGGTACATGAGTTTACGGAGAGTTGTGTTAGAGATGGCTAATTGGGTTCTGTTATGTAGGAATAACCGTGATATCAGAAGTCAAGGCTGCTCTACATTCGATAACTACTTCGGAAACTAATCAGCATTGCTGAATCAGCAAGCGTGATCACGATAAGGGTTAATGTTCTAAGTTGGGCATTCAGAAACTTGTGCCTGCGCTCGAGGCGATGAGTTTAATCCATTTGTATGTTTAATTCATTTACCGCCCAAATAACTATATCTGTAAATGTTTTGATGACTTTGGTTGAGTTGTGAGTTATATTGGCGGAAATTGCTTTGCATGAATACCTGCACAATTCAAGAATAATCAATTTTAATTTGAAGATTTAAAGCCTTTAATTGAAAACTTGATGCTCTAACTCCACTGTGGTTACTGGTTTTTAAATATATATTTTTAAGTTCATTCAGTAAAAAGCTAAAAAATCTATCTCCACTTATAAATGTAAAGTTCGTTACAAATGTCCATGGGCGGCCGTGATCACTTGCCATTAGACAGACTGCATGCTCGGCACTGGTGTAGCTACCGGAGGGCTAGACGGAGCAATGCCCTGGGGCCCTTAAGCTTAGGGGGCCCCTACACTCTAATCTAATTTGACTAATATGTAAGTCATACATATTAGTCATTTTTGGTCTAACCAAAAATATGAATGAAGTTCAGAAAAATATTTTTACTTATATTACAGCTTCATAGATGTATAGATCTGACATAGGGCTCTTCTCGCGTAGCTTGCAGCTTACGGTCTTCTCGAGTGGTTGTGCATATGGATTACCAGTATTCTGTCTGGGCGGCATATTAAGGTTGTGGTGGATAGGTGCTGCTTAGACATGAAGTTCATAAATGCTGGTGTTCCTTAATGCTCCGTTATTTCCCCTACGCTGTTCATTCTGTAGAATGCGTTGCTATGTAGTAGACAGCACGGGGGATGCCTTGTACACAGACTCTCGGATCGTGTAAGATAGCAGAATCTGATTTGTGTCTGAAATCGATCACTCTCTGGAGCGGGTCCCGAAACGAGGTTGACTTAACCTTATTGGGTTCAACCCCACGAAGACACACATCTACGCCTTTACTGCTAAAAACGTCATAGCGCCACGGTCTTAAGGGATTTCGCTCCTCATAGACAAAAGCGTGGGGATCCTGGGAGTTGACATCTCGTATGACGTGCAGTTTCGGGTTCATTTGGATGTTAAGGCCAAGTTGGCATCTAAGAAGTTGGGCGTCTTGAACAGAGCTAACCGGTGCTTCACTGCGGGGCATCTGCTCACATTTCTGCTTTATAAGGCTCAAGTGAAACCTCACGTGGGGTACCACTCGCATCTCTGGACAGGGGCGTACCAACTTAACACACTTGACTCCATGCAGATTATCGTGTTATATCTTAAATTTCTCCTTCATACAAGTTCGGTCATTTAGAGGTCATTTTAATACGACTTTAAGATTGTGTAATCTTCACAGTAATTTCTATTGACAATTTAAAGCACCACAAACTCGCCAAAAGTCTGCTAAATCTATTTGCCGTTACAAAACTACGCCATGACATCAAATAATACTGAAACAAAATAACTTTTGGCACAAAGTTACGGAAGGAGGCTTACTTAACTAAGTTCTTGAGTATAAAAGTAAGTTGTCGAAAGTTGTCACAGATGTGCTCACGTTTTTGGTAGTAACTTCTATGTAGAAGTGAGCAAAGTTAATCGTTTCAGTTTCTGTTTCACTAAGGAATAACTGATGTAAAAATCACTGAGAATTTTTTTCAGGGAAGTAGCAAATGAGCATTTCTACCTAGTCCTACCTAGTACCTCATGATAAGTGGTCCATACTCCCCATAGACATCTGTAAACAATCTCAAATAAGATCAGAGTCTTACCTGATGTGTTTTTACCCCTGAGACTAAGTTGGAGCGCCTCGAATAAGTATATCTCCCTTACCATACCCTTCAGACCAGAACACAGTAGCGCATAACACTGCTAGTATTAGGCAGAAATAGGTTTAGCGGTGTTGTTTCTGAAACCGAACCACAAAGAGTTGTCGATCGGGAACCACCTTTAATATAATATCCACGATTCCACAAATGAAATTCTAATGGAGAATAATGGACATCGACAGCATTCGATTTGCTTGGTTACAGTTTAGTTGTGTTGGAGTTGTGAGCATAGCACTGACAACTGCGTGTTCTCAAGTCTTTGATTTTCCAATACAACATTTTGAATAAAAGTACATAATAACCACTTCCAAAAATTGTGAAGAAATTCTACACGTCTAAGACTTCTTGTGTTCTCAAAGTCGTATAAAGCTACTTATTTTGATGCGGCACTGAATTAAATCTTCCTTTTTTATATACTTAAATCTAACGATAAGACAGACGGACTACCTGATGGAAAGTACTCACCGTCGCCTATGAACATTTGCAAAACCAGGCGCCAATGTATCGCCGGCTTTGAAGAAGAATTATTTTCTCACATTTTTTGAAGAGCCCTTCCTGATTTATCTATGCAATTTCGTTTATGATTATATATCACTGGATGAACAAGAGTAAACGCAAAATTCAAATATTCCTGCTTAATAGACATGTGAATAAAGAACACAAGTCTGTATAACGTCCACAGGGCGTCGCATAAAGTCTACTCATTCGTATTAGATCAGCCATTGTTATTCTCATTCTGGAAGAAAACCTGTGCCCATCACTAGTACAACAATAGGGTATAAAAATCGGCCAAATGCGAGTCAGAATCGCGTACGAAGCGTTCCGTAAAATTATCTATAAAAACGGCAAAAAATCACGTTTGTTATATGGTAGCCCCCCTCTAGCTATCACGGTTTATGAGGTACAGCCTGGTGACAGAAAGACAGATAGCGGAGTCTTAGTAGGATTCCGTTTTCATTCAACAGAACAATCACACAATCAGAACATTCCTCCGTTGTTGTATTAATATTTATTTCAATGCAGCTGGTTTTAAAATATGCCTATGAACGTCACGGATAGTTAAGAACAATTAGTTAGACCTTAGCATTAAACAATTCTAGGAATCTAATAGTCGAACTATACATACATATTTAATCTATTTACGTTCGTATTTTGTTTTCGTATTATAGCTCTCAAGTATCTATTTAAAATACCTAAATACAAATTCTAAATATCTTCTATACTTTATACTAGTCATTCCCCTCGATTTCGCCCGCGTTTAAAAGAGATGTAATATTTTGATGCAGTAGGTACATGGATTTTATTAAAATGAATACTAAATGTTACCTTAATATACAAACTGTAAATATATTAACAATATTTTAAATAAAATTTAGCATTTTTGATTGATGTGATTTCAAACACACAGACAAACTGACATAAATTATAAAAACTGTTAATAAAATCCATTCTTCTTTAAATTCTTAAAATTCTTCTGTTAATAAAATTCCCCATCTATATTTTTTTTTGATCTATGCAATGTCCAAAAACGCGGCATTTTCATTTTTATTATACACATGGATTAAATAAGTAGTACTGAGTTTTGGTTTGAAATCTAAATTAAAATTAATGCCATCATTATTTTAATTACGATCGTTATAAAACACTACAACTGTCTCTAACAATTGCCCAAAATATTTCAATATTCGTTCTGTCACAATGAGAATGAATGTCTCTCACCAATTAAGAAGTAAGCATTGAATTAGATTTGATCGATCTAAACAAAACAGTTAAGGCGTCGGCAACCTCTCTAAATATAAACAACTTAAGAAACAATTTATGCTTCAGCTTGTGGATTCTAACCGCAATGTATTTTGTTGAAAACCGAATGAAAGTTCGACGAACTGTCTCTCTATTGAACAGGTGTCCTCAAAACGTTAAGGTTTCAGTATTGTATTGGTTTGTCAAACATCCGTATGATTTTAATTAGAAATTAGTGATTCTAATTAGTATGTCTACCACTGTTGGAGAATCTAGGAGTCCCTCATGCCCCTCTCAAAACCTAAAAGCATCCTCCTTATCGAAAGACCTGTTTTTATTCGCCATCAAATTGCGTAACCACCGCTTTTAAGACCCGTGCCCCCGAAACGAAAACTTGGATTCACCTGTCATGTAAACCTGAAATTTACGAGAACATGTGAATATACCTTTCTACCTTTGTACTAAAAAGTGTCTTTGTCAACTTTTACAACTCTCAGGTGCACATTGTGTTAAGTCAACATGATCTCTACTTTTAACACGACTATTTTTACAAACAAACGTTTTTTAAACAAAGAAAGGAAATTTACAATATAATATTTTGCCTAATATTATGCTTACAATGATATTATGCGCTGTGCTAACGACTGTCAAGTATCAAAAATATTCTGAGTTACATACCCCTGTCTAGTAATTGATCCTTATTGTTTTGACACCATTGCAATACGCACGCCAAATGCGCACAAAAGCTATGTGCTGAAGTGGCCACCGCGAACACTCAGTGCTGGTCACCATCTCGGAGAAACATGTCGGATACAGGAGGACGTTGAGTGCCTCCGCATTTATCACCCATCGTCTTTTGTGCTCCGGGATGGGACCTACTATAAATATAATCCTTCCAACATATTTATTCGGGCCGCAATGGCTCTACAGATGAGAGGGCGATCTCTACTTTTATTGTTTTGCTTACTCGTCGGGGGAAAAGGGGATGGTGAGTATTTTTTGTTTATTCAATTTAAATACGTTTATTTACGTTTTTACGTACGCATGCCGCCGCATATGTTTCGTAAATGTACACCTTTTGGATATGAAATTCTTTTGTGAACTGTGTTGGCTTAGCTGAATAAATAGCAATAAAATATATTATATTTTAAATAATAAGAATATTCGTATAGGAATATAAAGACGAGTTAATAAATAACAGTAAACTCTCGCGTCATTTTTTATTTAAACTATTAAGTTCTTAATTTATATATTTGAGTTTAGATTAAAATCATCGCGGTATTGATAAATTTTAATATGTAACTAACACGATACTACTAATTGGTAAATATCAGCAATAAAGAAATTAAATGCGTATCGTGAGCAGTTACCCGTTACATATTAATAACTAGTAATAATGATATCGTTAATTATAGGAAATATGGTTGTCATTTTTAAAAGCATAGAATATCAATAGGAAGTATTGGATTTATATAGTTATAGATGTATTATATTACTTTTTTACTCATTGCAGATACGGTAGACGTGTTTGATGTGCTATCGGTGGTACACGATGGGGTGTTCCCGGAGGGTGTCACGAGAGTGCCAGGGCGATGCCAAGGGCCAGCTACCCGCGTCGCCGACTTCTCCGCCCTGGCCCTCAACGAGAACGCCACACTACATCAGCTAGCTGCTGGAATGTTCTTTAACACCTTTCCAGAGGATTTCTCCATTTTAGCTGTGTTTCGATTGTCAGGTAAAATTAATGTTAATAACAAACCCATGATTGTCCTACTGCTACGTCCAGGTCCTATCTCGTAATATGAACGATTGATGCTATAGTCATAGACCATAGTGGATCGGGAAGTTTACATGCTTTAGTTTCCTCGTGATGTTTATGATATAACATGCTTACAATACACATATCCTATACAATACATGCCTAAGCTTTGAGCGTGTGTTGTATAGAATTTAATTTACATTACTGTATTTTATTGTATATTAATAATTTAAAAGGTTAGAAATAGTTATGTAATGATAATAACGTAGAGAAAATATAACTTAAAAGTTGCCTTTTTATGTTCTACAGGCACGGATCAGAACCCATTATTTGTATTATACTCGGATGCTGGGGATGAACAATTGCAGCTAGTAGTGGGGGAGCTGATAGAACTCTATTACGAAGATACCCGAGGAGACCCGCCTGATAACGAACTACTCACTTACCGAGTCAATGTTGCTGATGAGAAGTGAGATAAATGTTCACTCATTAAGGGCATCTTCAGACTAACTACTTTTAGCATCAACGCTGTACGACTTTTGCCTCATATGCAGCGATCGAACGCTAACAACTCACACAAATTTACAAGCTGGTCGCAGCTGATTTTAGACACTCAATACAGCAATTAAAATCGAAAAATACGTTGCACCATTACCCGAGAGTCACAAAACATTCACATAGCGCTGGAAGTGTCAAGTTTTAGCTATAATTTGCACTGAAATTTCGTGATCCTGTAAGAACGAACATAAACCTACATTTGGTTAAACGCTAAACGCTGACGCTGGCAGCGCCAAGTAAATAACAATTAAAGCGAATGTTCCGTGGACGAATTGAACCGAAGTCAATACAATTCCTACAACGCGTTTTTTGTATCACGTCTAAACGCCACCGAATCACCGATGCTAAAAGTCTGCTATGGATGGATCTAGAAAGATAAAATAACTAGCTTTACCTCTGTGCATAATACCTAAACATTTAAACTCTTTTCTCTCACCTGTCTTTATATATACGAGTATCTGCCAGATTTAAAGACATTATCTACAGTAATATTTTTTTTATATTTGTATTACACCATTTATAATGCGATGCACGCCTGTACGTGCACGAGACTTATAAAATACCTTTCAGATGGCACCGGCTTGCGCTGAGCATCAAGGGCGATTCAGCGACTTTGTTCGTTGATTGCGAGGAAAAGGAGACATTGCCATTAGACCGCAAACCAGGTAGCACTTTCAACCTGGCCGGAGCTTTAGTCGTCGGCTCTCAGTATACCCCGGATCAAAACTACGAGGTATGATATCCAATTTATAATAATAAGTAACAAGAGTTAAAGCCTCGGTATTTTACACTTGGCCTCTCATCCTTTGAATCACAACACCTCTGACTTTTCGAAGATATGTAGGTACGTATTAGAAATTGTAGATCGCTTGCTCATAACGATGAAGAACGACGATTTTCGTAAGAAACCTACACGCCTGAGGGTTTGTGAAAATTCGTACGTTCTTCGAATCAATGAACCAAGTGAACTATTTCCTATCCTGAAACAACCACTCTGAGAGAAAATCCGTGCCCATCAATAGGATAGTTATGGGTTCATGAGGACAACGTAATATTTATTTTACAATACAACCTGCAATAAAAATAAACCTGCAATAAAAATAAAACAGTCCATACGCACAAAAACAAGCGATTATATTACTAAAATCTCTTTATGACAACTCTTTAATAAAATACAAAATGAGAGATAAACTCCTGACAACAGTGCCAAAAATATGGAACGCGTTATAAAATATATTTTGTTTAAAACTGATTTAATTTTTTTAAAGACGTTAATGTCTCAGTTACTAGTACACCAATTTTATTTCATTATATGCGTTTAGGAATTATAGAAGGTATCAGTATAAATCCAATTGTATCCAGTATGATTCTGAGAATACCGATATTAAAAACGTCACATACGGTAAAACATATCATTGACGGATAATCAAGAAGCAGTGTTTGACCTTATTAGTTAACAAATACGTGACCTAGTATTACTCACAATACGATTCCATTGCAGGGAGATATAGAACTGCTCCAATTCGCTAATAGACCAGACCTTGCATACGATATGTGTGTTACCATTGCACCGGACTGTACAGGATCGGGGGCATCTTACCACTTACCGGAATTGGAAACACAAAGATCCGTTTCAGTTCACGCGGTAAATAACGGTGATATATTACGTACTGAAAAACCTGATCAGATACCGGATTACGATAATAATTACGAAAGTTATGACAGGAACACGTTTATTGACGAAAGAAACCGTTCCGGTAACTTATGGGCCGTTGCGAGTAGAGACCTCCCTACAGTGAGACCATATTGGCAGCCTCCGGCTTCCTATGGAATTACGACACCATACCCTGTCTCAACTGATTCTGGTAAGCAATAACAAAATAAACATGACTTTATGATAATTTATTTATACTAACACCTAATTAATTTATATTTAAATTCTGTGGCTGTCTCCTTTATTATTTCTTAATGCTGTGTATTTATTTCAAACAAAATATTCCTTTGAACAAGGACTGTAAGTGAAAAATTATAGTTCGGATAGGGAAGTACACACGCCATATCTACATATATTTGACCTATTTCTAGCATAAGTTAGTTCTTGAGTTTCGATCAAAGGATGTGGATGCCGACTAACTTACGTACATATTAGGGCGATCGCCTTAATCCTCAGAAGTCACAACGCACTTTGTTAATCGACTTCAGGTAGAACCCCTGTTCTTTACGGAAATAGTAACAGATGCCCACGAGTTGCAGTGACCATTTAAAAATAAAAGGGCCGTGTGCTCGCTTCAACAGTATTAAAAAAGTAAAGATAATTTGTTGCCCACTTCAGTATTAAAAAGTATAGATAATTGATTTAAGAAATTATATATTTTGCATTTTTAGATGAAAACAGTATCTTCGGAACTTTTTCGGGATCGGAAGGCTTCTTATCCTCAACGTCAAATAATATTGGATCGACGCTACCCCAAGCGCTAGATGTGAGCACTCCAAGGGTAAGTAGATTTTATTTCCTATAAATTAAGTTGCAAACGTGGTTACTGCCGCCCATGGACCCGATTAACCTCAAATAAAATCAGAATGTTATCTAAGGTGGACCACAAAAGCGTTGCTACCCGTGAAGACTAAGTTGGATCGCCTGAGATAAGTAAGTCACTGTATCACAGCCATCTAACAGGATACAGTATGAATATTAACAACTTATTTTCATATAATTTACAGTATATGAGTCTGTATTTTACTCATATTATTGTACTACCTTCATAATATGCTTTAACCAACAAATAATTATGCAAATTACCAATATATACTTGAATAGTCTGTGAAAACATGACAATACGTGCATAAGGAAGCTATTATACCGTTAAAACGTGTATTTTTACCCGACTGCGTCAGAAGGAGTGTTTTTCAGGCGTAAGTATGTATATATGTATGTTTGTTTGTATGTATGTCCATTTCTTTGGCACGCGCTACAGCCTAAACGGCTTGACAGATTGTGACGTATGAGATGTCATTAGAATCGTCTCAGTTTGGAAAGTGACATTGGCTATATAATTTTAAAAAAGTGCGCCTGGAAGTAGAGGAAAATGGGGGAGTAGGGCTAGCATGAAAGCTAGTAAATAGACCAATCTAAGAATATATATATTATAATACTTTTACATACTTGACTATCTTGACAAAAAGTAATATAAGTGTTAAATTAAATATCATCTCAAATATCATTGTGAACAAAAAAATCGTCTTAAGCATTCAGGCAGGCAGGCAGTTTTATGTTGCAATGTTTTTAACGATGTTACTAGTTTAATATGGAAAATACTGAGAATGCTGGAAAGTACTGAATTTTATAAGGTTTCCAATTTGTTCCAGTCACAGCGGCAAAACAATCAAGATTTAACAGGATTTATCACCACCGATACCCCTTATACTCCGATTACTACAACAGAGGATACTGATTGGCTCACACATCCTCCGGATTATGCTCAAGTATAAATCAATCATTATTTCATAAATCTCTTAGTTTCTCTTTCTTTTTTCTTCCCTTGATGCTCATTTTATTATTCCTTACTATATGCCTTACTTTATGTTTCGTTGTAGTCATGCCTTTGTTGTTTTACGCAAATCTTTGTAGGTTAGATATACCTCGAATATTCATTTTTTGTGTACCATAAAAAGATATATAAAATCTTTTTTAAAGGGCAACGCATCACGAGGTTATGACCCAACGGATAATTATTACGACTACGGAAGCTCTGGGACTTATTTGGGCCCTCGCGGATATCCAGGTCCACCTGGCTCTCCAGGTCCAAGGGGACCCAAGGGAGAGCCTGGAAAGCCGGGTGCGGAAGGTCAACAGGGATTCGCAGGTCCCCCTGGTCACGTTTTTGTTGTACCAGTAAGTCTGTCCTTTATAGCTATTTTAATAATACTATTTGTATGCTGTGAGTAGCCGATTAACATGCAAGCCATAGATATCTATACCAACCTTCGAATATTTTTACCTCATGACAATAATAGTTCTACCTTTAAGGACTATGTTTTGACGCCAACTTTGTTAATAATGATCAAACTATTCAAATCGAAATGTATAGAAATCGTGCTACAGGATTCAAACTATGAATTTACTTAAGACTAAGTTGCTAGAGGGTCAACTGTAAAAATAATTATATTCTTATCTTGCAGCTTCAACAATCCAGTAACGAAAAGGGACCAGACGTGCAATCAGAAGCGCTGCGACAGATGTTAAATCAGCACATGGTTTGTAACAAGTTTTTAGGCTTAGCATAAATATTACATAGTCATATCTTTCATTAGTATATGATTTTAAAATAGAAGTAATTCCTACTATTTTAAATATCACATTAATTTAATATTTCTATTTACAGGGCTGTTATAAGCCCTCATGAAATCCTGCAACAAAAATGAAATGAAACATCGAACGCTGATGACTTTCAGTAAATTATAAGCACACTATATATTTTAGGCTGCAATGAGAGGTGCAGAAGGACCTATGGGACTGTCAGGGCCCCCAGGACCCGAAGGTGAAGTTGGACCCGAAGGAACAAAGGGAGAACAAGGCGATCAAGGCGAACCGGTAATTTTTATCAAGTCCATATTATAATATTTATCGTATGGTTTTACGTAATAAAACGAAGTAAAAAAAAATAACTATCTTGACTAGTGCTCACTCATATGCAATTTGCAAGTAGCAAGCCCTTTCTCATTTTCATCGACAAAAACGTGCCATTTTAGCTTTCCTGTTAAATTTCGCGCTTCAAAATAAAACACTTAAGCGCGTACTATATAAACATTGCACACTATTATAATATAATTATAATAATTAACAGTACCTGAGAGCATAATATGTAAATACAACGCTTTCTACACTCATAGCCACACAGTAGGATTTTCTTCTGTGTCGTGGGTACCATGGACATACAAAGACGAATACACAAACACCCAGACCCAGAACAGAAATCTAAGCTCATCATTCAGATGTCTGTCTGGCCGGGGATCGAACCCGGAACCCACTCCGTGTCAGACCGGTATGGTGACCGCTCCCGCCCGCTCCACGTCGGTAGACGTTTAAATATTAAATGTAACTTTAATTCACACCCGCAGAGATAAATCTAAACTGTAATATCCATAGGGTCCACCGGGGCCAAGAGGATTTCAAGGTCCACCAGGCAGGATTGGCAGGCGCGGACATGCTGGCAGAGACGGAGAGCGAGGATCAACTGGACCAATGGGAGCTAAAGGCGAGCAAGGTCATCCTGGACTAAGTGGCATGCCAGGAGATAAAGGAGAAAGAGGTATCCCCGGGCTGCAGGGCGAGCCAGGCTCGCCTGGTCAGGATGGGCCGCCTGGTAATGATGGACCTTCTGGACCACCTGGAATGTTAGGCGAAATGGTAAATTAATGTTTTGTTTGGCTTTAAGCTGCATTCAATGCAATGAATAAATTAAATATTGAGTAAATACATCGCTATAAAAATAATAATTTTTAGGGACCAAGAGGTTTTATGGGACCCAGAGGATTTCCTGGATTAATTGGGTATCCCGGAATACCTGGAAACGAAGGACCTCAAGGCATGAAAGGAGCTTCGGGACAGCCTGGACCACCTGGAACACCAGGTCAAACAGGTTCAATGGGGCCACCAGGTTCTCCAGGAGCACAAGGCCCAATTGGGGCTCCAGGAATACAGGTAAAATGAGAATTGTAGCAAATACATAATACAACAATTAACATGAGATTAACATGTTTTTAATAATCGTATTTTGTATTATGGAACTAGGGTCCTCAAGGCAAACCAGGAATATCAGGACTCCCGGGACCTGAAGGCTCACCTGGGACTCCTGGAAATCCTGGCCAACAGGGTTCACCGGGAGAAGTAGGACCGCAGGGACCACAGGTAAACAATATTATACATAAGTAATAAATACCATGAATTTATTAAACTTAAAAGTACGGAAATTAAATAATGTAAAAACTATTCCGTTACCTTAAAGGGCATGTTGGGATTCCCGGGAACTCGCGGACTGAAAGGTGATGACGGTCCTCGGGGTTTGCCAGGAGATAAAGGAGACAAAGGAATGAGAGGTAATTAGTAATTTCTTATTGTTAATACACTTGGAATACCTCTACTTCATGCCTTTTTTTTCTAAAATAGGAATAGAAGGCGAGAAGGGTGAAATGGGCCCTAAAGGTGAACGTGGCTTAACTGGAGAAGTTGGTCCAACGGGCGTGGAAGGTCCGGAAGGACAAAAGGTAATGAATATTTTATTTACTGCTTGTTTAAAAAATTAAAAAAAGTAAATCTATACATATAAATAAAATTGAAGTGTCTGTTTGTAATATCAAAATAACAGCTTTT
>MOOZ01000061.1:404637-414848 GCA_002930495.1 Cecropterus lyciades | reverse complement strand
TGGTGACTTAATTCTTGTAACACGCATATTTATTGATTATATTTTAAATTATTATTATATTATTGTATTTAATTCTTGACATATTAGTAATTGCATAAATTAATTGATTAAGTAAGTAAATTGTTATGTTAAATTATTATATTATGTGATTAATACTACTCTAACGCATTGGACTGAATCTGTAATGTTAGAAGTAAGTTTGAATAAATAAATAAAATAAATAAATAAATAAATGAATAGGCTTTTACGCTTAGTAATGCGATTTACCAGCAAAGACTACATCGCCACTTGCATGCCACGCCATCAAGTGGGATACACAAAAACACTAAAATCACATAATAATACTATGTCAACCACGCATACATAAAAAACATACACCCACACACGCACGCATGCGCCACACATACGTACGTACGCACCAATATACACACACATAGATAACGAAACATAGACATACATGTACCGAGCATGTTATTATTTATTTTTAGTTTATTATTTTAATTAACGATGTACGACAATTGTATGTCTTATGAGAAATAAAAATTCTTTAAACCTAACCTATATATATAACCTATAAAAATATTTTAATATATTTTTAGATGTCCTACGATGCAGACGGCTCTGGCAATATACAACTCCGATTTTTACGGCTACTGTCGAGCGGAGCGCGGCAAAACTTTACATATAAATGCGTGAACACAAAGGCACCTCAAAGGTATATTTACACGATTTATAACAACACTAGCTGCGCCCCACGGTTTCACCTGCGTATGAGTATTTATTTGGATAAGAATAAATATTATATTTATAAAAACTTCGCAAATAATGCATTATTTTGGAAGAAATTTGGTTAGCATATAAAAGGATACAGTGAGTTTACCTGAAAAGATAGACAAATGCTGTCGGTGACTTTTTTTTAGAACTTTTAAAGGGGATCAATTCTGTCATACATAATTTTTACGAAACTTTTATCGTTTACGAAGCGCATGCAGCGGAAGCTCTCATTAGAATAAAAAAACCCCGATTTTGAAACATTCTTCATTGGTGCTCCGCTCCTGCTGGTCTTAGCGTGATGATATATAGATTATAGTCTTCCTCGATAAATGGGCTATTAAAACACCGAAAGAATTTTTCAAATCGGACCAGTAGTTCCTGAGATTAGCGCGTTCAACCAAACAAACAAACAAACTCTTCAGCTTTATAATATTAGTATAGATATAGCAAGGACACCCATAGTAATATACTATTATTTATATCTATCTATACTAATATATAAAAATGAGATAGTGTGTGTTTGTGTGTTACACAATCACGCAAGAACCACTGGAGCGATTTACATGAAATTTTGCATGGAAGTAGCTTATTTAACTGATGAGTCTAAGTATAGGCTACTTTTGATTTGATTTAATTGATGGCGACTATTTTAGTAACGTCACTACATGCTATGGTTTCAGACTTTCATATTTCCATTTTAAATAAAAAGAAAACGTAAAATATTGCAACTTTTGATGGCATATACGAACTTGACATTTAATTTTCTATCCGTAAGGTATCATTTTTCATACCTCCAACGGTTAGCAAGTAAAACTTTAATTTTGTCACGTAGCGAAGCACGGCATTTCAGCTAGTATACCTATAAATGTACATTTCTGAGTATATTTTTTCAATAGAGATATATTAGGTCCATGGTTTTAAGATTTAAAACACATTTTATTCGCGCCTTCGTTTATGTTAATAGTTGGCATTAAGCATGTGAATATTTCTTTCTCATAATATGAAAACTCCATTTTATATTTCAGGTCTGATATTCCACCGGAGTTAACACGAACGAATAATATCAAACTTTTCGGTACCAATTCCATCGAATTTAAAGAACCCCAAGTACTGAAAGACACGTGCGAGGTAAATCAATGATTTTTTTTAAACAAAGTTACTTTTTATTACTTCTGACTTAATATTAAAATATTTTTTTACAGGAAGGGTATGGTGAAATAATACTTGAGATCAAAACGTCCCGCGCGGAACGGCTGCCAATAACAGATTTCCAACCCCTATCGTTCATGGACGCACACCACCAATTCGCCTTCACACCCGGCCCTATCTGCTTCACGTAGCAAACAGATTAGTCTACAATTATGTACTTAACGTTAGTCAAAGGACCTATGTAAATATTGTAAATAAAGAAATGTTGTGACGACCAAAACCTGTTTCTTATAAAATGTCTTATAAATTATGCACATACGAATTCAGCAGGTTATAAATATACCCAAGACTTTAAGTAAATGTAGATTTATTGCATTTTTACCCGACTGCGTCAGAAGGAGAGTATGTTTGTTTGTTTGTTTGTATGTATATCCATTTCTTTGGCACGCGCTACAGCCCAAACGGCTTGACGGATTGTGACGTATGACATATCATGAGAACCGTCTGAGTTTGGAAAGTGACTTAGGCATAGATATATACGATTTTTTTATTATCACGACAATATGGGTATCAAATAGATATATATATAGCAATATTTTTAGTTGACTATTTTGAAGAAAACTCCTATTAAGTGTTACATCAAATATATCATTATGGACAAAAAAATCGTTTTAAGCAGTCGGGTTTTCTGTTTTAATATTTTTAACAAAATAACTAGTTACATGTTATTACATTAACAGTTTGTATCAAACCTTTTAACCGCCTTATTGTCGATCACTTGTCGTGCCCCCAGCGCCCGGCATAGTGAATCGAAAAATAAATATCTACACCAAAGAGGGATGTGCAACACTTAACTTATTTTAGGTCGATATTTCGTTTATCGATATCGTAATAATCATAATTACGTGAGTAGTTAACTAGCATCTAGGTAAATACTACTTACTCTATGAAATCTAGTATGACGAAGTTTTTAGAGATTTGAACGATTTGTTAACCCTTTAACCGCCCGACTCTCGATCACTTGTCGTGCCCCCAGCGCTCTGTGTAGTCGATATCGTAATAATGATATTTACATGAGTAATTAACTATTAACTAACATCTAGGTAAATACTACTTACCCTACAAAATTATAAAACATTTTAAGGCGGGTAATCTAGTATAACAAGAAGTTATTAAAGATTTGAACGATTTATTAATTAGTATTTCAGCTATTGTCAACTACTTTGCGCACAATTAAATCAATCCAAACATAAACTTCGCCATTCTTTTACTTAATAAAAAGTAATAAGTTAATACGTAAATTCATCTTTATCCCAGCGACGACAACGGGTAACAACAAACATGCGAATAAAAAACATCTTATATCTTTTAAGTTTAAGTTATAATACATTTTCAGTTCCAATATTTATCCATACCTGAATATAAAACTACGTGTAATCACGACAGCGACACTGATGGAAAATTCTAGATTCTATTCAAAATACAAAAAAGATAAATTTTGGTATATGCCCCATACCTCATGCCGCAATTTTGGCGACATGGGCGCTGCACATCTATGCATTTTTTTTAAATTATGCTCGTAATTCATCTAACTTTGGGTATTATTTTTAGAATTTCTAACTTAGGACTAAAGTGTTTTAAATTATTTTTGATTACGTAAATAAATATGTACCTATTAAATATTTTTGATATAATGCTGCTTATTTAAATAAAAAAGCAGATTAAACGAGTTGTGGTATTTGGTCGTAAATATAAGACTCCGGCGAAATGGATCCGAAAATATTTGTCCCATAAATGCGACGTAAAGGGTGAAACACGGTGTTTATACACCACGTCTAAATGTTTATATTAGGCGACCTTACAGATAAGAAATTATTTAAAGATTTATGAAATTATCAGAATATATGCTTTCATTTTTTACACAACGAAGTAACCAAAAAATGATGGAGATGTACAAAATACAAATGGAAAATCAAGTAATAGGTCAAATGTAGTGGGATTATATTGGTACACAAAGAATATAAACGAAATCGTCTAACCAAATCGTACTTCGAGGCATTTATTGAATATTTCTCACATATCGATATAAAACATTACCAATTAAGTTAACAGAATCGCTCAAATATCATAACTAGTGATGTGTCGCCTCAATTTACTAACTCGAGTTAACTATAGCTAAATTCTCTCTAACTCATTGAATAAGGAGTATCCAGTTAACACTACTTACTTAACTCGAGTTCAATTGGATTTCCTTGAATTTTGACTCGAGTTAACTCGAGTCGTGTCTTTTCCGAGTTGGCACATCACTGATCATAACATAAATTTTGAAGACATTTACATTTACATACTTAGAAACTAATAACTGTTACGTATTAACGAGATTTGCAAAAAATATACATGACATAAAGTAATTGCTGTACAAGCTAATTAAAATGTTTTTCTATAGAATATATTTTGTAATTTACGGCACATGCGCATTATGTTGTCACCCGTCATAGAGCTATTGGCCTCATCAATGGGGAGACTAACGTGGGAAAAACACTGTGATTTCATTACATAAGCACCAACGCCACTGACTTAAGCGTGGCTGTGTACTGTTTTGATTGAAGGCAATAGTACATCCACCCCATGTAATAACTCCAAAAGTATATTATGTTAATACCAAGTTAATTATGTATGTCCATGAGCGGACTTCGCCCTTTACCGTCGGTTCGCTTTACATCAGTTATGGCAGAATTATTGAAAACAATTGTACCACCATCAAGGCTGTAAATTCTAGATAGATTTGTTTGTCTTCTTTTTTGGAGTAGCAAACGAGCGTGCAGTTAACCTGATGATAAGTGGCTGCTGCCACCCATTGACATCTGTAATCAACCCCAGATAAGATCAGTTACATCCGCGGTTAGCTAGAGATGGGTTGCTATTCCTGAGGACTAAGTTGGAATGCTCGGATAAGTATGTATCCCTTACCTTACCTTCAGCCCAAAACATAGCGACGGTTAACATTACTGTTATTAGGCAGAAATAGGTGTTGCGGTGGTGCTTCCGGAGTCGAACGACATAGTGTTTCTATCACTTATAATAATAAGACCAGTTACACCAACGGGTAACAATGCGCGTTCATCTAATAGTGACAGTAGATTGCGATATTAAAAAGTTCTTTCAGTTGCATTTTCCATTTCAGTCAAATAGAGCACGAGTGATCAATATCAGAATATCTCTTTAAAAAGTTTAAAAATAAATAGCAGTATTTTCCGGGATCATTTGTTTTATGACATTATTATGTACATGTATAAAATTCTAACATTGTATATCATAACAGAAGCATTAATTAATTTTTAAACTACAGAAAAAGATAGCAAAGTTTTTTTTAATTGTGATGACAATAAGCCACCAAACTAGAAAATTAAAATAAATTTAACCAATTGATTTATAATTATTTAAAGAAACATTTGCAATCAAATATTAAATGCTTATTAATTATCTGATATTAATCAATACATAGTGCTAATTTAGTTTATGTAGCTATTTAAGTAGATTATAGACGATTTTCCTTAGAGCTTTTGCAACACAGTTTGTTACTTCAAAAATTATGTATTATCAGTCATATTCGAGTTAATTTTATACAATAAACCATATCTTATAGGCATTTACCACTAACTTTAACACTATCACTTGCAATCATTTGTTGATTCATAGAATCGGTTGCTTCAATTCCATCAATATCCATACTAATATTTTCCGACACTTCACGTTCGCTTAAATCTCCTTCATCCGAAACAGTCTTGGTATTACTATGGGTTTTATGTAAAACATTATCGTCTTGCAATGGATTATTGGTTTGAAAGCTATCATTTTCAGAAATATCTTTCGTTGCTGTACTATTTTCATTATTACTATTACCTACAAAGTTAATGTCCTCATTACAAGTACTGCCTTCGTCATTATTAACTTCAGTGTCGCAAGCAATAATTTCATCAGTTATAATATTATTTTCTTCATAACCATCGCTTATGACGACATCTTGACTTGTACTATCGATTGCTTGAACATCATCTTCATCTTTGTGAGATGTTTCAATGGTCTCTGATTGATCTATTTCACAAACATCTTCAGTATCTAAGTTCTCTTGTTCATTAATGACATCATTTTCATCAGTGTCTGCTGTGCCACAGTTGTCATCAGTAACCATGTTATTGGCCAAAGAATTTTCTTCGTCATTTTCTATACTAATTTTATCAATTACCATAGGACTTTCATCCGAAATTTCTTCATCAAGAATAACCTCATCATTATTCGTTTCATCATTTAATATTTTAACATCGCTTAACATTTCACCATTATTTACTTTTAAAGTTTCTAAATGTGAATCAGTATTATCATTTTCTTCATCCGATGAAGCTAAGAGAATATTTTCATCGTAATTATCAACTTTACTCTTTGGCATTAAGGGAAGCTCTAATTCAGCATTTTCAAGAAGCAAGCCGTCAATTTGCTTATCTTTTACACTAGCAGACTGTACCTTCTTGGAGCATTCATCTTTAGTCATTTCTGACTCAGAATAGCTAGAATTTTCAATACTGATAATGTCAAAATCTTGATCTTTTTTATTATTTCCTGTGTCGCTACCTGAATCAAATGTGTCTGAAATAGCTATAGGAGTGTCAGAATCCGATTCAAGAGAAGAGTTAATCTCATTTTCAGAATAAAGTTTCTGTAAAAGATGCAACTCATCTATATCAGAATCAAGATCATCATCATAGTTCTTTTCTTGGTTCTGGTCTGATTCTGATGGAATACTAGTTACTTCTTCTGCAATACTCTCAGTAATATCGTTGCTAACCGATTCGGTTTCGGTGTCATTGAGAACTTCTGGAGTATCTTCCTTTTTATTGTTTTCGATTTCTTCTGCAACAGTACTAACCTCAACATCAATTTGTTTTTCAATTTCTTTAACTTCAGCTTCTTCTTTATCAACTTTGGGTTCATCAATTGAAACATTTTCTGTTTCTGCCGTCAGTTTTCTAGTTTTTTCATGTAAAAGTCTTCTTAACCGATCTTTTCGCTTTTGCTTGTCTTCTAGAGAATTGCTGTCGTCATTAACATCATCATCTTCACTTTCAACTGGCGATTCTTCTGCTTCCTTGTCACCAATTTCTTCACCTACTAATTTCAATTGGTTTTGTTTGTCTGCATACCTGTAAATAAATGAGTCTGAAGTAATTCGATAGACATTTAAAAAAGCGTGCGAGTAAAAAACTCATAGGCATCACGAAAGTTATCCTCCCTAGTTACACAATTCTCATATTTCCTCAATTTTATTACTGATATAAATAAATATTTGCCACTTACTTGTTAAGGAGTTCTGTTTCTTTTTTGGCTGCTAGTGTCTTGTTTTCTTCTAGCCTCTTCTTCAAAACATCGCTCTCTTCAGCTGGATCTACTGTGGACACGTCATTTGATATTCTAGATACTGCTATCCTCCATTCGTTTTCTTGTCGACGTCTTTGTAATTTTTTACCACATCTTGTAAACAAGTCACGAGCTGAAAAAGAAAAGAAGGATATGTCACATTAAGTAATGCTTAGAATAAATTTATTATCGCAAAGATTGCTTTTAAATTTCGTGAACAGATAAGCATTATTTGATTCAGATTATTACTATTAGGCAACAATTTGATTGAATATCTTGCTTATATTTTGCTCTAGAGTAGGATGGTTATGGTAGGATGGATTATGTTCTATGCAACTTCAAATTTTTGCTAAGGTACTTTGTCCATCAAAGTAAATTAGGTTTGAAAAACAGGTCCACCTGTTTTTAAAACCTAATTAACCTGGAGTAATCCTATTGGTAATACTGGAGTAATATCAATAGGATAGCGAAAATAGAAGATATCCTGTAGAATTTTAAAAGTACCTTCTTCCATTATATCAGCCTCATTCCAGCCCAACCTGTCTTCTTCATTGGCATCACGGACACACCGCAGAACATCATGAAAGTCAGGGAAAGGTAGAGGTGTTCCGATCGGCACTTTCCTGTTTACCCATTTCTCAAGTCGTTTTGCTGGCCCAATCGGTCGACCTTGTCGCGCTTCTATTTGAATTCGAGGCTCTGATGGCATTTTTGTATTTGTCAACTGACAAAACTTTGCATGCACCCGAATCAGCCTTTCTTTATACCTGAAAAATATAATATTGCTAATAATTTGTAAAAAAAATGTGTACTTTAGCATTTCTAATATGATTTTTTTTATGGTACATATTTTTCAATGTCAAGGTGTAAGTGTGTGTAATGTATATGTTTTAAAAGACTATAGAAATTTCTTGACTTGACTATTAAAAATTTAACATATTTGAAATTAAATAACTCACTAAACATATTTATGGATTACATACACAAATTCTCGCATAATGTTTCATGATATAAGTTTAAAACAATCGACCTCGCCAGTACGACTGTATTTAATTGAAAGCAGATTGTTTCTCATTGCAATCAATAACAAAAGACTCAAATATTTATAACCCTACATTTTTATTTCGACTACAATAAATTATTTCTAGTCATTATAAAAGCACACAAGTGACTATTTCTACTCTGTTAATCTAACTCATACTAATATATAAAAATGAGATGGTGTATGCCTGTTAGTTACTCAAGCATGTAAGAACCACAGTCCAATTTACATGGAATTTTGCATGGAGCTTATCCTGCCCAACTTATAGGCTACTTTTGATTTCAATATTTTGGATTATTTTTATGTCCCGTAACAAGTACGAGTACTTCACCTAGTACAATATAAGTAGCAAGTTGTCACTACAGCATGTGAACACACAAAAAGAAAATAGACAGTCACATCAACTATTTTAAGAGGTAAAATCGTTGATGTTACTGTAGAAAGTGACCCAAGTGAAACTGACCCTAGAGAGTAAATGGAAACAAGTACAAGAATAAAATGTGCTCTAACATATTCTTACGTGCACATTAATGCACAAAGAATGAATACATAAACTGCTTTGCATGAACACTTCAAATTTCATTAATTTATGTAAACGGTACAGTATCATCCAAAAGAAGCCTAGAATTGAAAACATGGTGGCCAACCTACACAGCGGTTAATGCCCTTTTAATCTATTTTTATAATTTTAACTTCCTTCAAGAGATAAAAACAAAAAGCCTTATTTAATTTTTACCTGTCTCTGCCGCAATATTAGCGTTTTGTGTAAGTATTCAATCCAAGCAGAGACGTATATTTTAAATAGAAAGTGTAGCAATATTGTAACCACACACAAAAATTAGTTCTTAAAAAAAATAAGTAGTACAAAATACGAATTACCTCTCAGTCAACAAATAAACAGAATCTTCCTCATCTTCAAACTCAACTTCTTGTTCTTCAAGTTTTTGTACTGCTCTATGGAGTTTCTTGATGGTCTTCTCCAGTTTCCGGATCTGCCTCCGTCGCTTACTGTCATACTCAACATTATCAGTGCCAAAGTACTTTGTACCTGAAAATTATATTAGATCTGTATTAAGTAAATGAATGTGATTTGAGCACGAAAATCAAATTACTAACAAAATTAATTATCTTATCTACTATGTATTATGCATCTTATCATTGCATCTTATATTATGATAAGTAACAAAAATCTTTCAATAAACTTCATAAATTAATAGAACATTAAGTAGTAGAGTGATCCTCAGAGAGTTCATAATCACTGTTATAATTTATTCTGAATATACTGTTATTGAATGCTCTTAATTTCAACAATTCTCTCAACATAAACTTAAATATATCACCAAATGTTCTATTCTTTAATCAGGTGAGGCAAAACGAATATAATTACTATACAAATACAACTATGATCATAAGTAAAAAAATAAAGTAAAAAAATAAAATATTATTAGACAAAAACATTTATGTGTTAAGAGAAACCGTGTGTTAAGATAAATGGGTATAAGTAAAAAAAAAAATTGACGGACGAGTTGGCAAAGAATAAAATTAATGTACACAACAATTTACAAGCCTCTGTATTACCAGTGTAGAACTATTTTAATAACAAAACTAGTCCAATTGACTTAATGTGTGGAAGCTAGATGAGTTCAAAATGTAAAATCTACATTTTATATACAAAATGACATTATCACTATTCACTTCAACATCCTAGGAAAATAATCTGCCAAAGAGCAGCACGAAATGCTTCCATATTGTTCGAGCACTATTAATGCAAAAAACTTTATTATTAACAAGTAAATTATATTAGTAGGCATTAATTCACACCGTTTGCCCCTAT
>MOOZ01000061.1:383121-404059 GCA_002930495.1 Cecropterus lyciades | reverse complement strand
AAACTCATCATTCAGATGTCTGTCTGGCCGGGAATCGAACCCGGGACCCACTGCGTGTCAGACCGGTACGGTAACCGCTCAGGCACGCGGGTCGTCTAATATATACAGAGTGTATTTTATGATCTAGTGTATGCTTTGTCACCATAAAATATAAAAAAAATCTTTCTGTAATTAAAATGATATTGCAAATAAATTTTAAGTAATACTATGAGATTTTTATGCAAGTGGACTGACAGTGCACTTATATGTCAGATCCGATACATTTTCTATATAAATTATTAAATTTCCATTTATCAATTAAATTAATAATAATTTATCAATTAAATTAATAATAGTTTATCAATTAAATTAATAATGCTAAATATTATAAACATTCAATGAGAGTATTAAACAGACTGTATTTTTGACAATTCGCTCATTTGGTACAAAACAATGTAAATGGATTAGTAATACAACAGTATTTACAACGTAAATACTGTTGTATTCCGCTCCAAATGAGCATTTTCAATGAAACACCTACACAAATATGAATACACGCAACCTTTACATATATTTACGATGTCATTTTATTTTATATTATAAATGTTATTTGTATAAACATTTTAAAATGAGCAATAGGGCATGATAATAACTTGAAATTACATGTGTGCACAGAATTTTAGCCTTTTCCAACTCAAATGGTTTAATTAAATTCATATAAATTTTTCACCTTTTTCCTTATTTTCTTTATTTAAAACTTCTCCTGCCTTTGCTGTTTTCCTCTGCAAGTTTAATTCATCTACAATATCTTTTATATACAAATACATTTTATCAGGACCTGCCTTCATTGCAAAAATTTTGCTAGAGACCATATCAATAAACTCCTCAGACTCTACATATTCCTTTGGGCATTGCCTATAATATGTTTTTATCTTTTTCTCAACAATTTTTTTCATATCGTCTGAATTCTCTAACTCAAAACAGAGATTAATAAATTTCTGATAGACTGGATGGAATTCACTATCTTCATTCTCCTGCATTGGCTCATTTGGCTTCTCACCTTCTTTAACTCCTTCGGTAAAATGAACTGTTTGCACTCTTTTGATTATATTACCCTCCTTTTCTTGTAATTTTTCATTGTCACTATTTTCAGCTACTTCGGTTTTTTTATCTATTGCGTTATTTGCGACATCTTCAGTGCATATAGACCTCTCCAAGTCAATTTCTATAATATGTTGAGTTTCCATTACAGTACTAACTCCTTCTTCCTCTGGATAATCCAACTTCTTCTTACTTTGTTTATCACTATCTGCTTCAGATTCATTTGCTGCTTTAGCAACCTTTACTGGACTGTCATCTATAGTAATGGGTACCTCATAGCCCACTTCACGAGCTCTTTTAGTCTGAATAGGTTTAATGGGGCTATCTTCAATTGTAATTTCTATGTAGTTACTTGTGTCAGGCTCTTTATTGTTTTCCAATTCCATACTTTCTTCTGTTTCCATATTACTATCCTGCTTATCATCAATTTTTTCCTCATCTTCCTTTTGTTCAGTTTGCTCCTCAGGCCTCAAGTACCACTGAGGACTAGTTCCAGATGTTATAGGGTCTATGTCATCATCAAGTTCAACAGTTGTTATAATTTTCTCAGGTGGTTTTTTTTTAATGTTTTGCCTACTTATTGAAACAGCTGGTAAAACCCTCTGATCAGCAGTTCTCTTCACTGTAATACCTGGAGGTAAGTTTAACTTTGGCCTTATATTTCTTACATTATGTTGTTGTTGACCTTTCAAAAAACTCATTGGATTTATTGATAAGTTATTTTGTATCGGTATTGGTTTATACACACCCCTTATTGGTGAGACCTTGGGCATGTTTCTAGGTGGAAATTTCTGCACTGGTCTACCATTTGGCTTCACTTTGTGTACCTGTGCAGGGACCTTCCCTCCTTTAATATTCGTAATTGTTATAGCACCACCAGCTAATACCTTCTGCAGAGGAGGAAGAACAGGTTTTGTCGATTTTATTACCAAACCCGGTACTTTACTTGGAAAATGGACCATTGCATTCAATGCTGGCTTTTTCTGTAAAAAATATATAAACAATATTATTAAAAGGAAACATTGAAACCATTCAAAGTACTTGCAAGGTACATTTAACGCAACATGAATCTCTGCATAATAACAGCAGTGTTAAGTGCTGCAAGTGCAGGTCTCTATGGAAAGCTTATGGGAAGTATATAAGTTATAAAATCCACTTTTCAGTCACTACACTGAGAATTAAATAATGAATTCATTATTTAAATGTTAAACCGGAATAATTAATTATTAATTTATATGTCCAAGCTGAATTGAAATGTAATTTATTCATTTTGATGTGTACTTAAGAGTGTCAGATATTTGGGATACAAGCATTCCTGGCTGTGAAGGAAAGCAGAAAAACATCTTTCCCGGTCGTATTATCGTTTCTGGTATAAATACATTTGACACTGGAAGTTGCCACCAACCTATAATCCTGGTGTACCCATATGTTTGTAATTGGAACAGTAACTGCATAGTAGTCATATTTGAGGTCAAAAATGATACATACCTTCTTTGGCGGTGGCTCTGCCTCATCGTCAGAGGATCCCAATTCTATCACGTCTTCACTAGCCATTTTACTACTTTCATTCGGCTGTTAAATCACAAGTCCACTATGCAGCCTTGTTTTCTTAACGAACTACGCATGAATACACATGAAGCAACTTATGAGATCTTCTAACTATCCATACCATTTAAGATTATATGATTAACATTATCCAACGAATATAAATAAGAATAAATATTATTTTCACTAGCTTCCCACAATTTACCGCAAGTCTGTCAATAAATGAAATGCTATGTCCATAGATAATACTCTGGCTGGTCTCTTTACATTACAACCGTATATATAATGTACTCTGTGCATTACAGCCTCTACTGGTGGCAATTTGTGTCCAAAGTCAAAGATAAATAATCACATAAATAAAGGTTAGCGCATTGTTACCTGAACAATTATTGAAAATCTTTATGAAATTTTATTCATTTTTTTCTCCTGGCTGTAGTAATTTATATCACTGTGCCGATTTATTTTCATGTCATAGCATTGGGTCAGTTAGATGATTAATTGATTGATATTTTCGTTAATTGTGTATTTATATATTATTTTTTATCTACAAATTGGTCAAACAAATGATTTTTAAAATATTTAATGAATAATGTCTTACAAACAAATCATGTCTATATGTCAAATACATTTTGATTTTTTTTTATAAAAAAAAATTAAACTACATAATATTAAGTTTTATAAATATTTGGAACAATTGAAATAATAACACAAGAATATTATAGTATTATGATGTATGGAATACGATACGCCGAGTGCTGCACTATACTGCAGCTTACCTGTGCTCTAAGCCCACCTTTAACTACTTGAACGAATAAACATTCTTATAACATACTATAACACGTAATTTCACATAACAATATCATTATAAGTCATATACCTAAATAAATTATTGTAAATACTAGTAGTAATAATATTATGATAAATATATTGAACGACGCTACTTAAGGACAGCTTTAATTTAAATTTCATCTTTATAGTGCAACACTTTAACACTTCTCTCAAGTTGAAGTTTACTAGTTGTCAAAATAAATCGTGTCCTGAAATCAATCAATTTCAATTTCTTTTAAAAATAGGACAATGATTAAACTTTTTTCATTAAAACAACAAAAAAAAGATGAGGAAGGATCAGCTCGAGCCGGGAGTTCACAAAAGAAGGCTTCAGCAGCACAACTGCGGATAACAAAAGGTAGCATTCGAAGTATCGACCAATATTTTCAGTAAAATAGATTGTAATTTCACTATTTTTAATATTATTCACGTACGTTGTACATTAAAGCTCAGTGTAAAACTAACAAACACAATATAAATAGTTTGACTATAAAGTATTTACTAAAAAAAACGTTTAAGTTCTTTGCCCTGTAAGCCTTACTAGGCAATTTTATTTGCAGATTTAAACGAACTAAATCTGCCGAAGACATGTAATACAGAGTTTCCAGATCCAGACGACTTACTTAATTTCAAGTTAATAATATGCCCAGATGAAGGCTTCTATAGAGGTGGAAGATTTGTATTTAGTTTTAAGGTAAGTCACCCTCACTCTTGACTTAAGGATAAATCTGTTATATATGTTCTACTGAACATGACTATTAAAATAATGTGACTAAATTCACTATAACTTAAAAAATACAAAATAACATGTTTACACACTTAGGTGTATTTATGTCTAATAAACTGAGTAACATTATTATGTTACTCATAGATTTTAGGTAACCTGGCTTTTAGAAATACAGCTTCTGGAAGTTTCATATAGGTATTAAATGGCTTTAATTTTTTTCTTTGTAGAATAGACATTAAAATAGACTTCATATAAATTAACTTATAAGTATATGTATTAACAAGTAATGATCATAATTAAAGTAATATTTAATGACAAAGCAGACTGTTTTAGTGAAAAAATGTAAATCTTTGCAAAAAAAAACCATTAAACTCAATTGTGGTTTCAATGTTGCGAATGTGTATGAGTCATACTAAACCTATGTGTCAAATATACATACTTTTGTGTACTTTTTGAATTAATAATAGTACAATGAATAATTGATGATGATAAGTATGTAGATAACATGCAATTGTATGCTATAATAAAAATAACAGGATTTTTTTTTTTGATACAATATGTTCTTACGATCCAATTACCATGTATATTTTAATCCTAGACACTGTATGTACTATATTTAAATATAAAGAGATTTCTTCAGTCTTAACAATTTATTATAAATGGAGGAACAGGAATGTTATTTCAAATGCAGTGATTAAGGTGTAAATGATATAAAATAACAAAATTTCTATGTAATCTTTACCTTCTGTTAGGGTTTTAAAAGATTTCATTATTAAGGTCAAAAATTACAATGGAAATTAAACTCTATAATTTAACTACACAAACATTTTATTAAACTATAATAACAACAAATTTTATGATGTATGTTAGTATATTTTTGTGGATTTGTGATGTTCATTTTAAAAACACCTCCAAAAAATATCACATTATTTAGGTCAGCAGCAAATGAACATGCAATCTATTTAATAGTAGATGGTCATTGCCTCCCATGGTCATCTATAATCAACCTTAGATAGTATTGGATTTGTACCTGAGCTCATTGTTAGCTGCATTGCGACCATCTGAGAAGTAAGTGGGAACATTCCATGTAAATGCCTCTTCCTTACCACACCATTCAAACCAGAACACAACTTCGCTAAACACTACTGCTATATGGCAAAACTAGATTTAGCAAAGGTCTTGACAGTTAAATCAAGTTGGTCCTTTGGCAGTGTAGTCTTGACTTTTTTATATGTTTCTTTTATTTGCAATAAGGAATATTATTCCATTAATTTCGTGAGCCATATAGGAGGGGAAGGGGTAGGGGGGGGGNNGGGTCAAATTAAATTATAACATATTTTTCTCCTAAATTGGAACAGTATTACGAGATTTAGAGGATGGAGTTGAGGCAAATCTCACTACATCTAACCATGGGGCGATGGGTACACAAAAAATCGCCGAAATCACGTCTAGTCGTTCCCTGAACAGTATATGAACAAAATATGTATAAATTCATGGCTTAAAGGTGTTAGAACTCATTATGGTTTGACTCTGGAAGCACCACTGCCACACCTATTTCTGCCAAACAGCAGTATTATGAACTGTTGTGTTCTGGTCTACAAGGTTTGGTAAAGGAGACATACTTATCATTATCTCATTATCTTATTGGAAAGCCTCCCAACATAGTCTTCAGGGGTAACAACGCATCTGTGGCTAACCTCAGGTAAGGCTGATCCAAACTGGGGTTGATTACAGATGTCGATGGACAGCAGTGCCCACTTATCAGATGGGCTGCATGCTCGTTCACTAAAATATGTATTAATAGTACTATTATCATGCAGGTAGGACCAAACTATCCTCATGAGCCGCCCAAAGTGAAATGTGAAACAGCAGTGTACCACCCGAATATAGACCTGGAGGGCAACGTTTGCCTCAACATACTTAGGGAAGACTGGAAACCAGTGCTTACAGTTAATTCTATAGTTTATGGACTTCAATATTTATTCCTGGTGAGTATTAGTAATATTATGCTTTTATTAGATAAGTTTTAAAAAAATAATAGAGTAATATGTAATATTATGTGCATATACATTTTATGAAGTTAATGTTCTTATTTGAAGTTAATATAATAATTCTCATAGATAATTTAAAACGTTTTGGTAGAGCTGTTGATACGAAATTTCAGTTTTTACAATATAAATAATTCGATTTTACAGATTTTTTCTATTATAAAATGACTGTACCTAGAAATCAGATTGGAACATTCTATTCAAGCCAGAACACATTTAAAAGTCTCCATTATCATTGATATTTGAGGTTTTTAACTTTTTCAGTGGTTAAAGAAAACACAGTATTATTATCTAATTGTTCAAGCAATATTGTTATATAATTAGAGGACTGAAAATGATCCACCTTATTAATTCTGAATGGAAGTAAAATGAATCTCATAAAAATATTTACTATTACAAAATGAATACCACATGAAATATAATATATTTTTATTTTATCAAAGTGCCTGATAAAAGATATCTGCAAAATTCACATTACAAAATTTGCACGGGAATTTAGGGTACCTATATATTATTCGCATACTCTTCATTTGGTAGCAATATGTTTATAAAATTTATATGCATTATGTACAATACCTTTTTATTTCTTGGGTGGGGTTAAAATGTACAGATAAAAATATTTTGAATCTGAATACAAATGCTTACTTAGTTAACGGAAATTAAAATCCATCATATATAATATGTTACGGATACTCACGATATGCGGTTATGAATTTCTTTTTGCAAAATTAAAAAAAAAATCCATCATATTTGGGTGTCTATTTTCAGTGCACAAATAACGTGTTATAAAACATCTTGTTCATAGGAACCGAACCCCGAAGATCCACTAAACAAGGAAGCGGCAGACGAACTCCAAAGCAACAGGCGGTTGTTCGAACAACATGTGCAGCGAGCAATGCGCGGCGGATACGTCGGCTCGTCGTACTTTGAACGGTGCCTCAAGTGATCCCAAACTCAACTGTAAATTAATGCTCCAGCCCAATATAAATAAATAAATCTCACTTCACTTTTAAATATATTATTGAATATTTTATTACTCCGCTCAATTAGTCTCATATTATTTTATTTATCATTCATAGATGGCGTTCGTTACACTGGAATTTGAATTTTATTAACATGTTTTAATATGGGTATTGTTAATTCTACGTAGAGTGTGTATTTGTAGTAGGCGCGACATCGCCACCATTTAGGGATTCAATGATTGCGTGTATGCGTGTGGACTGTTAATAACTCCATCGTATCGAGATTGGAGCAGGGAGTAAAGTGCAAGTGAGTGGTAGTGACGCGAAGTGAGCGGCGAGCGGGCGCGTGAGTCAGCCAGTCCGCGGCGAGAAGTCGATCGCAGTCACACCGCGTCAGTGCCACTCCGCACGCCGAACCGTCCGAACGTTCCACGCTTTCTCGTGTTCAAGGCAGAGCGGTTTCGACACGCCACTCGGTTGCGAAAGTCTGCGCGATGATATACAAGTGAGAGCCCACATCGTACGCCAGGGTAACGCTCATCGCGCGGTGAGCCCATTTATTCTACGAAAGACATTCGAAACTCGCCGACCGAGGGACGGGGGGCGCGCGACGCCGTCGGGTCGCACACGCGGGAGCAACGAATCCTACATAACTTACTGTGAGAGCTAGGGAAACCAATTTTTAATGTGTCAAGTCAGTGTAGCTTATTGCTGCTACGTCAGATCGCAGAACGCCACGAGCAGGAACTACAAGGTTATGCAAATGAGTTCTGAACGCTTCTATACCAGGGGTAATCAAAGGACCATTCACAACTTCAATAAGCTTTAACGTTTCTGTCGTACCTTAAGGTGTTTCGAGTGCTTATCTTTATCGTTTTTCTATCTTTTATTATCGTTCGGTGTCGCGATCGCTAATTGCTAATTACCTGCCGGAGTCGAGTGATAAGGCGTCGGAGTGCCACCTAAACTAGTTCGAGCGCAAATTGACAACAGCGAGCGAAGACAATGGCGGCGCCCCAGGAGGAGACCCTGCTCTCTCGCTGCGAGATTCCCATTATTGACCTGGCTCATATAGGTAAGCATATCTGTGTGTGTCTCTTATATGTACAAAAAGGCAGGTACGACGGAGCCCCTAAATCCTAACGGTCGAGCCAAATCACTCAAAGAGCAACGATCCATGCACAAAGGACCGGAAAATCTACCTGCGCGCATCCCCAATTATAGGCAGGCGGGTGAGTTAGCCTGCCGATCGACAGCTGTGCAACGAACCTTTATGCAGGTCATTACTTCAAAGTCTGAACTCTATCGGGTTCAAAGACCTGCCTCATTACAGTTCACCAGTCTAGTACACCATGAAAGATTACACTCTTATTAATACTATCAAAGCAAGTACTCACTAGATCATTTACGTCAATTCGATGCGATTCTTGCCAAATATCGTGCCTCTTAAGTCTGAAATCGCGTTAAGGATGAGTAAGATTCAGCTGTTTACTATCAGATACATACAAACACGTATGTAGTACGACCCAGTCTCGACATGAGTCAACGCCGACGAGTAATCGTTTACATTCAAAAACTGGAGCACTGTTTGTTTATGTTGAAACACATAAAAATCCTAATCGCTAAGGCATGTCTTTAGATCTATCGCTCTTTCTACTACCGATACAGTTTTAATTCACTACAAATATGTTATATTTCATCGAATGGGTATATTTAGATTTCCAGCAAAATCACGGAGTTTTGTACGTAAAACTATATTACGTAGGTCATTGATAGACTTAATAAGTTTCTTAGAAATCTATCCCAGAGCAGGCTAGGCTTGCATTTATAGCGTGTCTTTACACTGTTTTTTAGTTCGACACTCGTACAAATCAGCCAATTTCATAAATATTATAGACTGATAAGAAACGTCATCAAACAAGCAAATGATAAATACTGTTGATTTTCCATTACGTTTGTTTTTTTATTGTACGTAAAATTATTAATAATATTTCCGCCCAAGTATTCGAACACACGTACATGATATCTAATATCACGTGATTTGTATTGTTTAAAGGTATACAAGTTTGAATAAACCTGCTATTTATTCTATATATTAAAAGGTTATCTTAAAAAAATTTGTGCTCTACATTAGTACGAGCTCTACATAAGAGCACTTTCACTTTATCGATCGTTTTAAAACAATACCTTAAATAATAAACTATTGCTAACAGGCTAAACATTATACTTCAATGGTCGGAAATGATAATTCAAGCGGAGCAGACGAAAAAACCAACCTTAGCATTGTGAGGGCAATGGCCGACCGGTCCTTTGTATGCCCCTAAGTTCCCAGCAATGCCGCCGGCTGTCGGCAATCTGCCGCTAAATTCCATTTTTTGAGTGTCTGTTGGCAGCCCCATTATTTTCTACACATAAAGACATGGCCTTAACCTGATATGGAAAGATAACCTCACATTTTTTCTTTATACATCGTACGTTTGACCATAATGAAAGTAATTCCTACTTCATTTTTTTTATAAATAAATCATTACTAGGTATATTTATATTATAAAAAATAGAATACTACATACAAAGACACACCAAAAACACTAACAAAAACATCCTATTGTGATATTAAACTTCGTGCAACCATCAGTTTATGTTTCGAATGGTAATGAAGAAGTATAAGGAAAGGTCGTAACGTCTTATAGCTGTCGATACTAAATTCAACCTTTAACATTTTATTTCACTACAATTCATATTGGACCAATCAATGAAGGTCGTACAAAAAGTGATAAGATACAAAGGTAGTCAAACTCGCATTGCGAAACCGCTTTTGAGATACGGGAAGGAAGGTTAAACTACAAATTAAATTTATAGTCATGAAGACCTAACTAATTGTTGTAAATATTTTACATTATTTAAAAAATGCTGTCTTATCTGAAGCAGAAAAACACTACTATTTAACGTAACGATTAGAATACAGTCATTTTATATAGTAGTAGTAACAGTGGACTACATCCACCTGATAATAAGTAGCCACTAAGCCCATCGGCGTCTATAATAAACCACAGAAACTGTTTGAGTGCTTAGGACGAATAAGAACTATGTCCTTAGTACGAGTTCATCTTGTTTTTAAAGAACATCGTTCCAAGTGTACTGAGTTAAACTGCCTCTTATAAGTCTCTCCCTTGCCACACCTTTTAAACCAAAACACAAGCAGCGCTTAACTACATTAACTTTTCAAAGCTGCTGCTGTTGAAATTGATTTACTAAATGGGACAGAAATTGAAGTATCAATTTGCCGCAAAAAAAAACAATTTTTCGCAGGTACTTTTAAACTGCAGATTTAAGTCACTTCTATTGTCACAAGTCCTTTCTTGAAGTCATGAACAATAACGAAATCTAGCAACAGTAGATACCTACCAGCCGTTTTCTTAGGTCGGTCACCACGATCAAACTCATCACAGCGATTACAATACAATAGAGTGCCTATTTCGTCGATACTGTTTTGTTTTGAAGGTGGACAATGCTATATTTTTATGCAAAATCTGACCAAGTTATTCTGCGATTATGTTTTGATAGCCAGTTATACACCAACGACTCTAGCTATAATTTTAGAGAAATATAATTGCAAATCAGGTCAACGTAAAGTAAAACGTAAAATAAGTAAAGTAAATTGCTAGAAAACATTCACAACTACTATTTATCTCACTTTTCGTATTGTACCTGATTAAATATTTCACAAATAAAAACATCGAATGTCAAGATAAATTGTAATCCATTTTGATTAGGATTTATTTTTATTTTGTTATCGGATAATGTTACCCGACGTAGGTACTCGAACGAGTTCCAAGAAGGCGGACTTTAGATTTAAATTCTGTATCTGTAGGTAAAATATACTACTACCTATACTTCATCGATTTGAAAGTGAAATCAAAATGAAAACAGCTCTAACTTACATTTAATAGATATACTGTGCCCTGTAACAAATGCGTTTGGATGTTGTGTTATTATTCAGGTAAAGCAGCGATATTCATAAAACATCCTACTCGGATTTTTACCAACGCCAAAACATGTGCCCCCTAAAAAGCAAAAACTAAACATTTATACACCAACGATTCCACTGCCAATCCCCTGCTCAACGTCTGGCAAAAACAGTCAATAATAACAATATAGTCTAATTTATCACGAGTTAAATACTTATTAAGCGTCTATTAACCTATTTTGATGGACGTGTACAAATTATATTTATCCAACAAAGTAATGACTAACTCAAAATAACACTTCCTACGCTTTACAGACTATAAATATAAAAGAAATCCTATCTGAAGATGGTCATGTATACGTTGCTACACCCGACTGTCATCATGTTTCAAGATATAACACCAAATATGTATACAAGTAGATAATTTTCATATAACAACGAGACATGAAGTGCAGTATAAAACATTAAATGTAAATACAAAATTGAGTCACTGTTGCTACCGTATCGAATGTCGATATTGCACAGCCACAATTAAATAGATACAACCTATATTTTTTTATTATTGAAATAGCAAACGTGCATGCAAGATATCTAATGATAAATGCTCATGAAAATTTGTAACCAGCTTGTGTGCGTTACTAAATATAAGCTCTCTGCTCATGCGCATTTTTTAACTCTCCGATAATTCGTTTAGATATTTCCTGCTGGAACAACGTTACCCCAACAGGAAACGTTTTTCCAAAACGAAAACATGCACAATTTTTTTATTCGGCGCACATTTACAGCAGATTGATCACCAATTGTATGGCCCGCTCATATCAATCTAGATGCTACTTTCTTGCTGGGGTAACGCACACAACTAGCTTCGTGTAGAAGAAGGGACAAGGGTCTATCTGAAGCCAATCACAGGTACGTTGCCCCTCCCAAGGACTAAGATGGTCGCCTCAAATGTCAATATTCAACAATTCGTTGGCCAACTTTCCTAAAATTCAGCCCAAGCCCATTTTTAAAGCAACGATATAAGTTGGTACGTTTTTGTTAAGTCCTAACTGTTTCATTTTCCTCTTGTGACGCATTTCACTGCGTCCCGTTAGCGTGAATGTCATGTAACGTTGTGATCAATGGCGGTGTTAATTGGCCAGTCACAAACGATGCACGGCCCAGACCGATGACCCACATATATTTCACTCACGATATCTATTTGACCAAACATTGCAAATTTTAAACAAACAATACCCATCTATACAAATGTTTTTATTCGCTAGCCGAATTGTTAAGATAATTTTAGTGGGCTACTTTTAAGATAAAAACAAAATTTAAAAGAGGATTTTCATTTCTACTTAACATTTAATTTAGATTCCATTTTTTGTTATTTTAATGGATGCTAATGCTCATATTACCTGCATTTTGCATTAATTTTTGTATGTACGTACATACAATTTTAATAATTATATTATTATCATTATTAGGTTATTAACTTAACATAATTAACTACAGCGTAGTTATTAAATTGATTTAAATTTAAAATGACGCAGCACGTGATATACCTACTACTAATAAAATATTGCAAATTAGTAACAAAGCAATTTAGATAACACCATGTCCTAAATACATTTTAGACAAAGCAAAGTTATGTTAGTACTGTTAGTAGGACGCCGAATTGATATTTCAAGTCCCCCGCATTGTCGATAATTTTGTAATCTAACTTATATATTCAGATCTAACGATCCGATCTTACGATAGTAGGGTTTGAATCATTATGTTTGCACAAACATGATGTATAGATATCTAACGAAGGCATCGATAAATTTATACACTGAAATTTAAATGTTGAAGAGTTTGCTCGCCCTGATTTCGATGCGTACCAACGCGCTACTCGTAATTTGAAAATTGTTTGTATGTAGTAGAATGTTCTTGCTACCTTTACCAACTCAGCGTAATATCACAAAACCTTTAAAGAAATAAAATATTCGTGAATAACCTTTTTAACACCGGGAAAAAGCCGTTTATGTAAGGCAAGGTAGAGATACAAATTCAGTCGTAGAGATACTTTAGCAGTAATAGATTCAGACTAATATCTACTAGAATTATTTGATATCTACCTACCTTCATTAAAATAATTGTAACCAATTAACTCTCAGGTCATAGCATGTATAATTGCAACAATTATCGCTTCTAAAATAATACAAGATGCATTGCTTGAATAATCTGATACAAACCTTAACATTTCTGAAATAATTACACTTAACCTTCCATTAATATTTATGCTTAAGAATTAAAATACTCTAGGTATAAGATCAAGTTTCTTGTAACAAATTTGTAGGCAAGTAACACGTACGTCTATTATTATATTGATTCCCACTCATTTACTCCGGCCACTCGTAATACACTGAAACGTGCCGAAAACGTGCGTGACCGACAACTCCCATTGTATTTTTAAACATAGCCAACTCAGAAATAAAATTAAAACACACATGTTTTTCACACTAATTAAAAATACCCAAATTATTTAGAAAATAACACATTACGTCTTATTTAACTCAATCCCAAAAAAACCTATGTACCTACCAATTATCTTTATAATATTAAAAAGCACATTTTTAGGTTTCATTGTTAAAAACAATAATTTATTTCTACTTTTCACTGAAAAAATACATTTCATTATGTTGTGACAACAAGTAAAAAATCTCTCTAAAAAAAATGGTTTAGTTCTCGTACATAATACTATTATGTACGAGAACTAAACCATTTTTTTTTATAGTACAGAAGTAGTAAACGAGCATGCAGTCCACCTGATGGACCAGTGGCTACTGCCGCCCACGGCATGGACATCTGTAATCAACCCTAGATAAGATCAACGTCTCACATAAGGTTAGCTACAGATGCGTTGCTACCCCTGAGGACTGAGATGGAATGCCTCGGAAAAGTATGTCTCCCTTACTACACCAGTACAAATATGCTAGTTCACAAAATGCACTAACCCTTATACTCTCATCCTGTCTGTTAATCCATTCGTCTGTTAGATTACTACTTTTAATTTTACAGGTTTATGTTTATTGTGTTAAATGTATTTTTAAATAAATTTTGTCGGAAAGTATTTGTTATCTGAGTTGTAACATATGGAGTGCAAGTCCGTCAAAAAAGTGTTACGTTTGTTCCGTTACTTCCGCGAAATTTACTCCATTTTTATTTTTATCTTTAGCTTCTCGGAAATGTTCAAACTGGGTAAGTGGATCGATACATCCACAAATATATTTAAAGTTTCGAGCACCAATTCGCCTGATTAATAGTTACAAACTGATACATTATCTTCAGATCAAAAATGTGCAGTACTGAAAGATTTATCTAATTGAAAAATCTTTTTCTCTGTCATGTCTGGAATCATCGAGCTGACAGCTGTAGCTGTGATATAGTTTTACGAACTCTCGCAAATGTTTATTTGATCGCAACTCTTTGGAAGTCACTTTAAGAGCAATTGACGGTAAACGAACTCAATCTTAACCTTAATCTTACTAATATTAGAAATACGCAATTTGTGAGGGTGTATGTGTACTTCTTACTCTTTCACGCAAAAAGTACTGGCCATATTCCTTTGAAATTTGGCATGCAGATTGTGGGTGTTTGTTACTGTTTCACGCAAAACTACTAGTCGGATTTCGTTAAAATTTGGCGCAAAGATAGTTTATAAACTAGATTAACACATAGGATACATTACCGTGGTAAACCTGACCAAAACGGGCGGAACCAGGAATAAGCTACTTGTATATCGTTTGATAGGTCAGAAGCACATAAATCTGAAATACCTTTTCTTTATAAAGTTAAGCTCAACCATATAACTTTACAATCGCCGTCTGCGAAGCAAAAATGCATTTAAAAGATAAGCTTATCTTATCACTCATCAATAGATTCATTACGATACTTAAGACTATAAAAATCGCCGCCATCATAAAAGCATAAGTTCATTTGTTCCAAATAAGTTAATTTACTACGTATAATTCCAGATAGTATCACTGATTAACTTCTTGTCATAAATAGGTATTTATTACTTATATGCTTAAATCTATAAAAAAATAATGATGCGAAAAAAGTCCCTAGTACTCGGACTTTTCTACACATGTACTAAGTTATACCTACAATCAAGCAGGCAAAATGAGCGATGGTGCTTCCGGAGCAGAACGATCTTCGACTACGGAAGCACCACCGCCATTTCTACCTAATAACAGCAGTGTAGTGCATAGCTGTGTTCTGGTCTCGTTTACTATTTCCATGTTTAAATAAAATATACATAGCCGACATTTTTATTTAGTTCCAGTTAAATATGACTTTATTGATAAAAAATACACAAACTGAATCGTTATTTTTTATGTAAAACACAAACACAAAAAATGTGTTCATTGTACGTAATCCAATTACGGAGTCAGAAAAACCCCACAGCATTCCGTATAACTCAGAAGTATTTACAATGACGCAAGCTCATCCATGATTTGCAGAAACCCATATCCGAAGAGGCTTTATAAATCCGTTCTGTTATTTACCCGTAGCTTTGTTCGCCTTACCAACGTTCAATTTGCACACAGCTTATTTGATGAACACCAATCGACTTGTTCAAACAAAAAATACTTGTATGCCATTATTCAATACATCCTACTGACGTAGGTACGTCGGCTATTATGCAGGGAAAAACATCACCATCTGTTTAAACCGAATTCGCTATAATTATTCACGGATGATCTTCAATAACACCAACGGTCTACTTATTATTTAGTATTTAACGTTGACATTCCTCCAACCATCAGCCCTTACCTGTGGACCTCTCACAGGTAAGCCTTTATGAGGGTTTTTGGCAATACTTAACTAGCCTAGCATACGTGACGTTGATCGCAGTGGGGGTTGATGCTACACAGAAGGCCCTGTTACCCATCTACTAGCTATTTTTCCTTAGTCACCTCCTACGACATCCACGAGAGGGACTGCTGCTATCAAAGACCACAAGGCAACTTCATATATGCTATAGAATACCGAACAATGATAACTGCAAGTGATGCAATAGTGCAATGCAATAAGTACCTATTAAATACGATTGATGAGCAATCATTAAAGAGTCGCGTGCATCTATTATTTCCTACTTACGATTCTCTGTGAGAACATGTGACAATTATTCACATGTGTGTTTTTACTCGCAGGAAAATAAGTTAAGATTTATTGTAAGTTCTAAGCGAATACGGTCATCTCAATTCCAGGAAAAATCTACATTTAACTTTAGCAAAATACGTTCCTTATGTACTTTTCAAGTGCCGTGCCTACTCAAGATAAGACTAAGAGTCACTCGCTAAACAAAGAGTCATTTAAATTGAGGTACCATACTTAAATTTGCAATTTATCTTCATATAAAAGTTACTGTCCAATAAATGCCAAACACCATTTTAAATAAAAAAGCTAGGTAGGCACCTTTTTGGTCTTGTACTTTTTATTCTCTTTTCTAAAACGTAAATTCATTAAAATAACTCATACGACCGTTTCCGTACTATATGCAACCATATAAAAGTCATTTGCAAAGGCAAATAGAAATTGAGGAACATAATGACAGTATAAATACTCGTCAATCAGGACATGATACTGTTCTATGGTTCCCGAAAAACAAAAGTATCTGCTAATATTCATTTCAAAATTAAAAATACTGTAAAACACATTTTTTATATAGAAGTAGCAAACAAACTTCCAGTCGACCTGATCCATTAATATCTGTAATCAACTCCAGATAACATTAGTCTTACCTGGTTTGAGCCCCAGATGCGTGGTAACCCTTGAGGATTATGCTGAAACGCTTCGAATAAGTATATATCTCCCTTACGCCGATGACCCACGTGGTGGAGCCGTCACCATACCGGTCTGACACGCAGTGAGTTTAGATTTCTTTTCAGGGTCTGGGTGTTTCTGTATTCGTCTTTGTGTGTCCAGCGCACCCACGACACAGGAGAACATCTTAGTGTGGGGCTATGAGCGTAGAAAGCGTTACCACACCTTTTCAAACTAATAGTTATACAGCGGCGCTTGATACGGATGTTATAAGGCAGAAATGGCGTAGTTGTCGTACCTGCGAAAGAAAACCCCAAAAAAAGTTTTTCCAAATTTAAATCACGTTACCTTTATATCACAATATTGTCGACATTGTCGCACAAGTTACAAGCCACAAAGTTCGATATTTTTTCTAAAAGAACTCCAAATCCAAAAGTAAACATAATCATGCCTAAACAATTATATCTTAAGACTGTAATACTTAGCTTAGTAGCGCATAAGATTACAAAAGCTTGTATTGTATAATACAAAGGGCAAATACGCATTTCTTGGATCTCATCCACGCAGCTCGTGATCTGAGAGCAAACGAAACAAGCCCGTTAGACTAACTGTCGAGTTCATATCATACTCAACGCAATCAGCAATCAAACCGAGATCATTTGAACGCTTAATTTGTCTTTCTCAATTATGTGGTTTTGAATTATAAAGCATTTAATGCGTGTAAAAATACAATTAGCAAATAAACTTATGTTGTACGTTTACATTGTGCCTATTTATTAGAATATGGACAGAATTGCAGAATATTTCGGATCTATCGGCAAAGTCTAGAAGATGGGCAACAGCTTCTTCCTGTGTAATAATAACACCTACTGCGATCACTATCAGTGGACATGAAAAGACTTATTAATTAAGATGGATGGATGGGATATGTTGTCTGGTACTTTGGCAAAGGGAGATCTCCCGCCAGGCTATGTGATCATGCCTGGGGAGCGGCCGTTCTCCGACAGTCTCTGTTCGGAACTTGTACATATGCAGGATGTTGAGAAAACTCCGATAGCATGATTCAAAATACGGCGACGTCGCCTTTTTGATGAGTAGGTGAGCGGGAGGTAGCCACAAAATTTTTAGGTGAATTTAGGTTAAACACCCATTTCAGTGTCTATATATCACATTATGAAGTAAAATGTCTGTTGAAATTTTATAATAAGATCACTAAAGTTAACTCTTTTGTCCTACCTTTCTTGGAATTGCTCCAACTTTATGTTCGTTTACCTTCAAAGCTAATCCCTTCTAATCGTAATAACTTATCTACGTCTCCTAATCTCTCTTTTAAATATAAAAAACAAAAGGAGAAGAGTTACTTTTACACTGCTTTCTCATATTCCTCGTATTTTCAAATGTTTGCAAACGTAATAACCATAATTACCGCGAGTTAACGTTAATAGCGCATCCGGTGTGTCATGTGATTTTCGAAATCACCCACCGTGACATTAATGATCGTTTTGTTTTTACAGCCATATTTCTCTGAATAATCTTAAAGATTTAATACGTATAATTTTAAGACGTTTATTGCGCAAGATTATAAGATAATGTATGATTATTATTCAAAGCCAGATTGAGGTGTGAGACAGACACACAGACGTCAGTACACCCGGAAGATGCTGAAAGAAACGTAGTTCCAAGAAACTAATTTTGGCTCTATATATTATTAACATAAATGATATCCACACAAATTGCGCGTAAAACCTAAATAAACGGATAATGGTAGAGCTCTATGATTCAAATACGACAACAGGACTATCATACCTATTTCTGTCTTATACTTACCCGTAGAATATCTTGGATACTTGAATGCTGTGTTTTCATTTCCGATAGATTCATCGTTGAATTCTTTCTAGTTTCTAACGGAGTTTCGGTAGAGCTCCAACTTCATTTAATATTGATACGTAGACCGACCTGGTTTACCTCCTTATTCTGTTTGGTCCATGGCTTACACTGACCATGTATCAAGAAGTAGACATGAAGCCCGTTATTTCTATTACATAAAAAGCTCGACAAAACATGGCGTAAAAGATAAAAACATCGATATCCGAACCGATTTATCAGGTGATTGTCCGCAACAAAGCAAAAAGTGATTGCCATAAATATACAGATCGGCATCGAAGCAGCAATGCAACAAGAGAACGGTATTCTGAAATAGATTTCACTTTCCATCCTAGTTGGGTAACGGGTTGCCTTGGCGAGCGACGACGAAATCTCTCACAGATACATTTTTAAAATCTTTGTACAACAACAGAAGGTTGTCTGTGTATGTTACTTAAAATATATGTAAATATACTTATTATAATATTGCGGATATAAAAACTTATCACAGGATTTACGTCTTTATGTGCACTTATAATATTTTGAACCTACTTAAATGAGTTTGGCTGCAGTTATTTGTACGATCGTCTTTTTGCATGCATCTGTTGTACAGTGCTACCCATTAACATCAGTATGCAACTTCATAACAGAGGTTCTACATAAAAGCAATTTAAGTTAACCAGCAACCCTTACATGCAAACTTCAAAGCATGCTTCACGTTTTAAATAGGTGGGACGAAGTTAACTCCCGTCAAACCGTACTAGTTTTTTCTCTTATTCGTACGTTTCAAAATTTATCAACAAAGTATATATGTTACCAAGCTATGCTATAATATGACTGTCACGACAATCTAAAACAATGTACACTTCTATTCAAATAATCAACAATCAATTATTTATTTATTCACTTAATTATAAAATGATACAATGAGCGGATTTGAAGCTTAATGGCATTCTCTACCAGTCAACTCGTATAACAATATAGACAGTGATATAACAATATAATTCATCTATCTATCAACCTTTTGCAGTCCACAGCTGGGGATAGGCCTCCTCTAATTGTACCCCCATTTGCATATTAACCGACATTATATATTAACCAACTTTCCAAAGAAGAGAGGTTATCTATTCGTCACGTTTTTTTTAGTTGTATTTGATAATAGCCACTACGCCTGGTACCATACCAACACCCATGGTGTTGGTGTCCACTGTGGGTGTTAATTTTATATAGAGGGACGCTGTATATACTCGTACTTCATACAGCTAAATAAAGCTATTCACATACTCAAAGCCTTAGAACTATGAAATGTAGATATAGTTATATGTAGGTATGCAGATAAATTTACTGTGCTACTCCTATCTCGAATTCGACAGTAGATAAAAACCACTAAATTTTGAGATAATACCTAAAGAATCATGTGATTTATTTCAATTTTGATAAGTTTTCAGTCACAGGTTTATTATGTAATCGAAAAGCACATGCGCATGAAGTCCAACAGATGGTAAGTGGATGCCAATGGGAGTTGTTAGGCCTCTGGATAGAACAGGAGTTACTTGATTAATCCCTTACTGTTTCTGAAATTGAAAAGCTGTAATTATTATATTGAAATCAAATATAATAATTTCGACTTAAAACACTTAACACCAAATTCGGACGAAAAGCCATTATCGTACACTACTGTTCAGTGGCATAAACATTCCTGGCAATCGAGCGATGGGCACTTTTGGCAATTTCAAATATGTTGTAATAATTATGGTATTGTATCTCGTTTTGTTACTAAATCTATTGGGCATAAGATGAGAATAAGATTTAAGTCGTAAGTTTTTTTTTATAGTATGCAAGTAGCAAACGAGCATGCAGCCCACCTGAATGTAAGTGGCTACTGCCACCCATGGACATCTGTAATCAACCTTAGGTAAGACCAAAGTCTCACCTAAGGTTAGCCACAGATGCGTTGCTACCCCTGAGGAATAAGATGGAATGCCTCGAAAAAGTATGTCTCCCTTACCCCACTCTTCAGGCCAGAACACAGCAACGCATAACACTGCTGTTATTAGGCAGAAATAGGTGTGGCGGTGGTGCTTCCGGAGTCGAACCACAACGAGTTCTACCACCTTCAAAG
>MOOZ01000061.1:353480-367855 GCA_002930495.1 Cecropterus lyciades | reverse complement strand
TGAGTCTAAATCTTATACTGATCGCAAATAGTCCGACGCATCGGTTATCACACTGATATTATTTCGTAAGCAAACTAGTAATACTTTATTAATTACTAAAATACAACAACATACACCTGATAATTTTATCACTGAATATATAAAAACTCACCCCTTTATTCCTAAATCACACGATTCACTCTGCCGACAACGGCCATGACCATTTCACACCGCTCTAATATAATAACTGAAAAAAGTCGATCTACCTTCCAAATGATTAATATTTCGCATTCGCGACAATTACATTTAATAAAAATTCCAGACAAAGGTTTTAATTTACATATAAATACATGATATAGGATAAATATAATCATAATCACGCCTGTGGAAAAGTGAAATAAGAAACTGCGAAAGCGACGTTTCGCTTTAATAATGTGTAAAATATGAACAATAATAATTGGGTAAAAATTGCGAACAATGCTTTACATGATAACAGTTTCAAATAAAGTCACACGTTAATTATTGTTACATGTACAATAATAGAAAGTAAATCAATTTTACAGTCCATAATTTACTGTAAATGTTTTACATTTAACATTGATTGCAGCGCGCGGTATTTTTCTCATTTTAACGCAAGAAAACTTAATATTTTCCGAGTGTAAAGTAATCTTTGTTGCTCACTTTAAAGCCCTTCATTTACATGTATAAGGTAAATCCAAATCATTAGGTTCCAAAATAAGCCCAAACAGACAGTAACAAAAATGTGTTATTTATTTCATTAAAATTATGACGCATTTAAAGATGTATTCAATTATCACTAAGCAGGAAACGGGGATTTCCTCGAATATTATAACGAAGCAAAATGTATGACAGTTGCCAGAACTTCTTTATATTTTTTAACCGACATACATTCACAGAACATATTTATGTCACCAGATCCGTGTCACGGTCGTAAGTCGTACCTTCAGCTTACGTACCACCGTATATTTATTCACATACATATTTTGTCCATGCAGGTACATCTTACTCTACTTAGCATCCTCATCATAAACCTGAGATCTGTATTCAAGCGATCTGAATACTAATCCATTAAACACCTAACAAAGTGATATGCAGCATAATAAAAATGTACTTAGTTTATCTCTGTATAAAATACAATTATTTGCAGTTTTATTATGAATATTAAATTAATTGATCTATCAAATATTAAGCGATTTGGCCAATCATAATTTCACATCGTAAGTCTAAATGTTAAGGATTTTTAATAAGAACCGATTTAGTACCTATGACCTACCATCTTGTTATTTTAAACGTCAACATGTTCTTTTGAGTTCTAGCGTTCTCAACATGTTCTCAGCGTGCGTAAACCTGATTTATATGTGTAGGTTGCTCAATGATACTTTTAGAAATAAAAGATCCTGCTAAGGAACAAAGCCACAAATATTTAATACTAGCTGAAGTACCTACTCGTGCTTCGCCACTAGACATAAATAGTTGTCATCTTTAAATAGTGCAAAATATCGAAATCAAAAGTAGACTATAAGTTGACTAGATAAATAATCAACATCCCTGCAAAATTTCATGTAAATCGGACCAGAGGTTCTTGCGTGATTGAGTAAAAACATACACAGAGCACACACCATCTTATCTTTATATGTATATTAGTATAGATAGATTAGATCCTTAAAATTATAACAAAATATTTGTTATTCCAGGTACAGACGTGTGTCCCATGAAATCTATGGTGCGGCGAATTGGCCAACAGTTGGTCACGGCGCTAAGCGGAAAGGGTCTGGCCATGTTGGTCAACCACGGCATCGCTGAGGAGAAGGTCGGTTATTAACATTTGCAATTCCGATGATTCCAACTAGGCGATGATTTACTCAACCTTCTGTTTATTTTGCGAGATCCGTGCAAAAACATTATGCCACTTAAAACAAGTTATAACGCCTACGCAGTTTAATGTTTCTGCACGCATAATAAAGTTTGTATAACTTACATTTGTCAGTTAGAAAACAAATCGCAGTATATTTACTAACTTTCTCTGCTATGGTAATTAAGCATATCAGTAGAATGGCAGGTTCACGATTTTACTTTACACAATAAGATTATACTGCATTTTCTTTTTATTCATATAATAATGCAGATTAGTTTCGCCGTGACCACAATCCATATAACTGGGTTGAAATATCGGCAAAAATAAATTCAAAAACCGCATATCGTGAGTACACTAACATTAAAATGTTACCATCTTCCGCAATAATATTAGCCTAAAATCACATAATGCAGACTCGCATACTGATGAAGATTTTGAAATATTCCAGCTGAAAGCAGTATACGGTGATTTGGATAATTTCTGCGCGCTGCCCGAGGGCTGCCAGGCTCAATACCTACGCAACCCCGTCAGCAACCACGGCTACGTGCGTCCCGGGATGGAGCAGTTTGATAGTACCAAAAAGGTAAAAGCATGTTTTGAGCGAAATGATATATCCACGTCAGTCTTGGCGGAGCGGTCACCATACCGGGCTGACACGCAGGCTCTGAGAAGTGAGACGCCGGTCTCAGTTTTCAATATACGTCCACACAGACATCTGAATGAATGATGAATATAAATTTGTGTTCTGGATCTCTTTGTATATTTGTCTTTGTGTGTGTCCATAGCACCTACAACACAGAAGAAAATCCCTCTATGGGGCTATGAGTGTAGAATCTGTTTTTTAAGAACCTATAAATTCCAGACATAGGTCAATAGTATTCATAATACTCTAGCTCTACATATCTCTACATACTACGTGTTCGTTTATAACTTATCTATACATTGCAGTGAGTTTTATGTGTACATTCAATTGGTAGAGAGAAAACAATCAACCCTACTCTTGTCTCCCGTCAGCACATTACAGTAAGATAGACAGCTTGGAGCTAACTATAGGTTGTCAAACTGCCATTGAGCGAATGACCAATCGACAGTAATAAACAGTAGTAAACTAGTTGCCCTCAATTAGCATGCGGACTATTGTTACTAAATGAGCTTACTACGAACGTGGCGTAAACTTAAAATATAATAAGCAGCTAAATCAATACAAACAATACATCATGATATGGGTAATAAAACAGTTCGTGGTACCTACAAATGCATGTATAATCGACTTCTATCGCTATTTGAATTAGGTAAAATAGTCTAATGGGGACAGTGGCCACATAACGTGAACATATTAATTCACGAGATCTATAATCGAGAGAAATCTTTACTGCATATTTATTTTACGATTTTTGTAACATATTCCAAAATACCCTATTATCTATTTTTTACTACCTTTACTTATAACCCGATCCCTCAATTCCAGGAGTTACGTCACTCGTTCAACATCACGACGCTGTCTGCCGCGGCAATGCCAGCGCAAGAGGAGGTGCCAGAGTTCACCCAGCACGCGGTACCGCTTGCACACGACCTCACCAACCTGTCGCGGGTCCTGTTGCAGGCTCTCGCTTACGCTTTTGGTATGTCTAATATACTCATGAGAAATCATTACTAATAGTAATAAGTAATCCGAAGCGTATGTGAAGTAGCCGCTAAATGAGTCATTCGTATCGTAATCGAATCTACACAAGAAACTGTTTCACGCTATATATATGCAAAATTACTTACTTACTTTTATGACAAATTAAGGATTTACAAAAAAAAATACGCTTCTATGTAAATAAATTGACCGAACTGAATCAAATCGATTCAAATCGAATGCAACTTAAGTATATTACTAAATATACACATGCTTTTCCCCCCGATTTTTTTAAACATAACTTATTATCTATCCAGGCCTGCCTCCAGCGACGCTGCTAGAATGCCACTCAGGGATGCTTAAGAGCGATGGTTGCAACCGGTCTTGCATGAGGATCCTGTACTACCCGCCCGTACCGCCAGACGACGAGGGTCCCTGTTGCCATAGCAACGGGACCACCTACACGCGGTGTGGAGCCCACTCTGACAGCTGCACGTTTACACTCGTTGCTCAGGACTCTGAGGGTGGCCTCGAGGTGAGATTTCAAAATCAAGCATTGATAAACTCAGTCTAAATGGGCGATTGGACTGATGATTTTTTTTCTAATATAGAAGCAGGAAACGAACATGCCTTTCACCACCACTAAGAGATCACTGCCACCCATAGACATCTGTATAGTCAACCCAAGATAGTATTAAATTCTTGAGAACTAGAGACCTGGGGATTAACACAAACTCTAAGTTATCACTGAGAACTTAGTTGGAACGCCGCGTTTAAGTGCCTCTCTTTCCACATCCTTCAAACCAAAACAAAGCATCACAAAATCGGTGTGGCGATGTTGCTGTTGCAATCTCAACGTGTTCTACCACCTATATGTTTCATAAATATATTAATTATAAATGATTAACCAACCGCAGTCGCACTACAAAGGAGTTTGCCACATTAATACTTTTTTTTGATAATTTTCAGGTGAAACTGAATGGTAGCGAAAAATGGCAAGCTGTAGGACATCTGCCCGGCGCCATACTCGTCCAGACCGGAGAAATGCTCGCTTCTTGGACCACTAATCTTCTGCCAGCTCTCGTGAGTGTAACGATTCTTCTATTGTCTATCCACCCACCCCTCAACTCTTAAAAGGCTACTGCAATACAATTTAGAAAAGATGACTTTGTATGTATGTTCACGGCTCTTGGCTATATGTAATGATGACAGCAATCTTACTAATATTATAAATGCGAAAGTTTGTGAGGGTGTATGTTTGTTTCTTACCCTTTCACGCAAAAAGTACTGATTGGATTTGGATGAAATTTGGCTTACTGATAGTTTCTGGCTTGGATAAACATGTATGATAGTTTTTGCGGGCGGAGCTGCGGAAAAAAGTAGTTCATTATATTTGCAAGTACATGGAATTAATTTCTGAATCACGAACCTTAATCACACAGTTATTTGATATCCCTGATTCATGTTCAAAAAATAAAATCGTTGACGTCACGATTCGCGCTAACTTGACCATTAGGATGCGCGATCATAATTATAAATAAATTGATGGTTCATGTGAGTTTCACAGTGTTAGTCAAAATTAAGAAATTTTTGTCGATCTTTTAAAACCTTTCATTTTTTCAGTGATTAATCTGTAATATTTAACATAGACATGTCTTTGTAGCAGAAATGTTTCTATCGACCCTCAAACGTCTAATTTGTTACTTTACCTTGAGCCAGTCAATAAATTTGCACCGGATTTAAACATCTACGTAGAATAACAGATTAATGTACCATAATTTAAATTTTTTTTTAATAATATGGAAGTAGCAAATGAACAAGCAGTCTAACAGATGGTAAGTGGCCACTGTCACCCATGGTTCTGTAATCAACCCCAGATAAGATCAGCGTTTAACCTGAGCTTGGCCGTTGCTACCTTTAAGAACCAAGTTGGACCGCCTCAGATAAGTATCTCTAAGCCACATCCCTTCAGACCATAACACAGCAGCGCTTAACACCGCTGTTATTAGGCAGAAATAGGCGTGGCGGCGGCGCTTTCGGAGTCGAACCACAGAGGGTTCTACCAGTCTACTTACACATTAAAATTTAACTTTCAGATGCACCGCGTAGTAGTTCCGTCCGGCGTATACGCTCGCGCCAGAGGCCGCCACTGCGTCGCGTTCTTCTGCCACCCCGACAACGACGCGACGCTGCCGGCCATCGCGCCGCAAGCCGCGCCCGCGCCCGCGCCGCCCGCCTTCACCCCGCACACGCACCTCACCCTCCACCACCGTCTGCTCAACGCCGCTCACCACATCCAGAAACGCTTCAGGGAGACGTACGCGTGACTAGTACGGGACGGCGGCAGGAAGGACTCGTATAAGACCACGACACGACACGCCGCACCCTAATATCACGGACCCACTGCACTTGAAGCGAGATGTGTCTAACACGACTTCAGTATTGGACAATCAGTATCTAAAGTTGAAATTAAACTGTGTTAAGAGTATTATAGTGCCTTTACGTAACGTGGATCCGGTCTAAACTAAAATTGACAGAACTTTACCTTATTTTATATTTGGAACAGTATCATAATATGTGCGCCGACGCCATCGACTCTTTTTCTTTTGTCTTTTAAAATTCGAATTACTTACAGCTTTTACAGTAGAGCGTTAGAGTCGTTGAGATCATTATGATATTGTTGTAAACGTATTATGTGCTATGTTTAAGATAATTGGTAAAAAATACGCGTCAAAATAAAATAATGAACGCGTGCATGTGCGTTTAGTTAAATTTTACTTAGGTGCTTTTATTTTAAATTGGATGTTTACCGAAATTATAAAAACGTGTTTGTGTTTAATTAAATTATAGTACTTATAAAACAGACACTTGAAGAATTTTGAAATGACATAGGTAAATTTATAACTATTCATAAAAGACTCGTTAATTACGAATTGAATTTATTATAAATATACAGGAAATTTAAAAGACAATTGCGTACTGAATACACAATTATGACAAATTGTAATAAGTGCCTATTTACTTTAATCCAAAACGTTGCTTATCCAAAAATATAGATAAAGCATTTACTATTTTATGTAAAGCATTTAACATCACACGTTTAACTAATCAGGGTTCTTGCCTAAATAGGTTCTAGCTATTATTATGTCAAAATAATGATAAAAGCGACTTTATCATTCCGTATTCAGCGCTTTCGCGATTATTTTATTTAGGTGCAAGACTGTATAGCCACTTTTATTGCTTTAAAGTCAAAAAACATTGCCTTTAAAGCTTATAAATTGCATTATTATAAAACCAATTTATACAAATCATTCTATTTAATTATAATGATAAGTAACATAGCAATTAGCGACGTGAAATCACGTACGATTTATAGTATTTTGCTTTTTACTTAAATTGTAAACGAAAGTATTCTTCTTATCTTATCCTTGTGTTCGTGCTTCTGCATTTTCTTACTACTTAAGTTATATTATACTTATACTTATTATTTTATACCACTTTTATTTATTATGGTGTCTACATTTCACGACAATTTACTAGAGTCGTGTAAACATTTGATAGCTCAATTTTAGTTATTGTACTTAATACGTATACGAAATTGTGTTCGAACATCGAAATTATCTTCATTTAGAATATTTAATAATTCGTACTTAACTTTAACCAGTATACTTACTTGTTACTTAATTCCATGCTTAGGTACAGTTGAAAAACTATTCATCCTAAGATAAATATTTTTTGTTGTTACTTAAAATCTTACTGTTTGTTACCTTTTATGCAATAAGTTCCATTATACAAATTTAAATGTAAATCAATATACAAATATATATTTGTAACAAAATTTTGGTTAATACGTAAATAAAAAAATACATTTTAAGCCATGAGAACACCCAAAGCAATAACAAAATACTTAGATTTTGTATTTTATTGACATTTTTTCTTTTATTTTTATGATATTTGATTAAGTAGCGAAATAATTTGTCGGACAATGTACCTAAATATATTGTCATTAATTAGTTAAATTGTGTTCTATATGCACAAATGAGATTGATTGATATGATTTGTGTTCGGTTACGTTGTTATACATTTGTAAAACCATAAAATACCTCTGGATACATATCTATGTAACATGTTCCTCCAGAATATAGTATGACGATATTATATTGCGATTGACATACAAATAAACCTGCTGATTATTTCAATATTGTTTTTTTTAGCTTTAGTTACCACTTCCTGTGTTTAGCAATGTTTTTTAAATTGTGGGTCGCGTGATTGAGGACGGGGGGGTCATAGAGCCTTAGAATTAGAAAGAAAAATGAGACTTGCAAAATATTTTCAGAATTTAAGATATCAGCGACGTTATGATTATAAAATTTCGGATTTGTATATACGGATATAAGAATAATTTTATACTGGTTACGGTACAGTTACGGAAATGTGAATATTTCGGATTATTCGTTAGTTTCGGTTAAGGATATTTAATTTTAAATACAAAATTAATTATTTGGTTTTATTTCTTTTCCTATGAAATTGCCGTTCTGAGGTACTGGCTATTGCAATTTAATTTAATTTTAAAAACCTGGAATTATTTTTTCTGAAATCGTTATTTCTTTAATAGTTTGTGTTTTGATTTCATCGCCTTCGAAAATTTTTCGTCAGCATGCATACGTTAAAAATTTGAGTAACTATGGAGTATGAGTACCGTTGTGGCAACAAAGCGGCTCAAGTAGCACGCAACATCAACGCCGTTTACGGAGCGAACACTATAAACGAACGCACCAACCGTCATTGGTTTGCACGCTTCCGTTCTGGAAATTTTGACCTGAAAAATGAACCACGTGGTCGTCCGAAAACTTTGGTCGACAATGACGAATTAAAGGCGATTGTGGAAGCTTGTGATACTCAATCTACGGCTGCAGCAGCGTTCGACGTTAGCATCAAAACAATATTGGTCCATTTGCGTCAAATTGGCAAGGTAAAAAAACTTGACAAATGGGTACCACACGAATTCAATGATCGCCAGCTCGAAGTACGCGTCGAAACGTGCTTTGCACTGCTCAACAGGCATACAAATGAAGGACTTCTGAACCGCATTGTTACTTGTGACGAGAAATGGATCCTGTTCGACAATCGTAAGCACTCAACATGCTGGTTGGTCAGCACCCAAAAAATGCCCTAAACGAAAACTTACCCCTAGAAAAGTGACGGTCACTGTTTGGTGGTCTAACGCGGGTGTAATTTATTGTAAGTTTCTTATCAAACGGGATGAGCATGACTGCAGATGTGTTCTGTGAAAAACTGAACACAATGATGGAGAAGCTCGCACGTCTCCAACCAGCTTTAGTCAATCGTTCGCCTCCACTGCTCCTGCACGACAACGCGCGACCTCATACTGCACATCAGACGGTCTCCAAGCTACAAGAGCTGGGTTTGGAAGTTCTCCGTCATCCGCTTTACCCACCAGACCTTGCGCCTACAAACCTCTACTTTTTCCGGAATTTGGATAACTTCTTGGCGGGAAAAATTCAAATTTAATAACCGAGAAGCAGTACAAAATGCCTTTGAAGATATCTGTTGCCTCCCGTCCAGCCGATTTCTTCAAGAAGGGCATCAATAAGCTACCAATGCGTTGGCAAAGATGAATTGATTGTGAGGGTGATTACTTTAAATAATAGAAATAAAAAATATAGAAAAAATACGCTTCATTTATTTCATGAAAAACGGCATTTTCATAGTTAAGACCTATTATTAATATCAGTTATAAATATAGCTACCTAATTAAACTTTATAAGTTTACTAAAATTAAAAAACATGTCTCGAAACATATCCGTAATTAACCGAAGCTAATCGGATACGGTTACGGATATTATTTTATTTCGGATATTCGATACTTTCCGTTACGGATACGGAGCTCCATAACATCTCTGCATAATACACACTCAGAAATAACACCCTTATAATAAAACTCGTACACGGAGAGTCCGTACAAGGCTCTGTATCACCATATTAATTACGGTTCATTAGAAAAATTGGAAAACGTTCTTAAATACAGGTTTCTTGTATTATTAATCCTTTTTTTATTATTTGTACTTTATATCGTTGTATTTGTTGTTATAACGGCCATAGTAATACATGTTCTTTAAAAAGATATTGTCTATTTATTATAGCTTATAAAATAGAGTCCGGTGACAGACTGGCAGTCAGCAGAGGCTTAGAAGTAGTGTCTCATTTTTATCTTTCGGGAACGGAACCCTAATAAACAATTTCTAAGTGAAAATTCTTTTGAATCGTAGTGATTTGAGACTGATGAGCAGTTGTCTGCGCTACAACTAGATGGCGCTGTACCCCTTTCTGAATCTTGGTAGGTATATGCGAAATAAGATGTCCAAATATAGGCTGCAGTGATTACTTAATAATATTATTATCGTTTATCTCTTGTAGGCCACCCTTTAGAAGCTTCTATCTGCCATGTGTGAATTGCACACACACACACACACTTTTTTTTATTTAAATTGTAGTTTCTATCGACCATGCAGTCTTACGATGGAAAAAGCAAGTAGAGCTCATGGACCAATCAACCCTAATCAACCTTAAATAAGAAAGTCAGACAGATGTACCTATAGATTTATTCCTCAATGGAATATTGAGGAATAAATCGAAACGCCTCGTGCATTTTTCTCTTCCTTTAAACCAGAAAACATCAGCGATCAACATTGCTGTAATAAGACAGAAATAGCAGGAATTGAAATAAGAAGAGAAAACTCCAGTTATTCAAAATATCAATTTCAGGGAAACGGTGAAAAAATCGAATTTCCGTAGGTAAAATGGGACTCCCTGTGGACTGGACCTAGCCGTACACAATGCCATTTTAATAATCTCGGCCGCTCGAGTTGCGATCGATCGACGAATGGCCGAACATAGTCGTACAAAACATACGCAACAAATTGGGAACATCTCATGAAACTTTATTAACTACGGTAGACTTTCAAATACTCTGTTGGGGGGAAACTCAATTTACAATCTTCACTCGGACACAGCATATGCCTATTTTAAATTGGCTGCGGCATAATCGCCCCCAGCTATTTTAGAATTTTTATTTTGGCGTAGTTCGCGTGTGGTCGAAACCGCCATCTTTTGGCGGGAAAATAAACGTAGCAGTTGCTGGCCGGTACTCATCAGTGCAACTGCTATTCGAATGTATGTCACATAAAAAAGAAATCAATTACTTTTGGCCATAAAATAATTATAAATAATACCAGCGAGAGAATTATAAATGGTAAGTCTTTTAATTTATTGTATTAATAGCAATCTCATTCAGTGCATTAATTACTATACAAATAACATTTTTAGATATAAGTATCTTTTTGACTTCCGTGAATTTGATTAAAGTGTATAGGCATAGTCTGACCGCTGAGAGAATGCACTCGTGACAGTTCTTGGCCGAATAAACAATGTAACTTTGAAGTGGAGTAGAACTGACATTAAAAATATTACTATTATTTATGTACAAACCATAACGTTATTAGAAACTTTACCATTGTCATTATTTTATAAGATAATTTGATTATTTCTTATATTTTGAAGCGTAAATATATAAAGGGTATCTAATATATTTAATTTAGTGGAATAATCCATATTATAAAGCTATTTGATATAATGAGGTAAAGGTCGTCGAAAGACAAAAATATTATTTTAGAAGATTTTGAACGTAATATTGAAATCGATAATAATAATATGATAGATACTAATTTCAATATACATTACGTAGGCAGAAAATTTCCTTTAGCACTCGAATAAATCAAGTTTCCTCAAGCTTAAATTTCATTGATTTATCATTAAATATTTTACATCAAATATATATAATATATATAGATAATAATTTACTTTCTATGTAGGTACCTACTAATTTCTTAACGCTACTTTATTCAGAAGTAAAAACGATACAAACAAGTATTGTTATCTATGTCTCTAATCTAGTAATGTCCAATAGATAGATAATAGACTAATAGAAATCAGAAATGCATTATCTAAGCGGCCGGAACATAATAGTGTATAATTACATTTATTAGCTTTCTAATAAGGTCGTATTAAAATAACTTTCTATAGGTAAGAATGAAGAGAAATGTCACTCGTACAGGGCCACGATGCCTAAATACGAGTATGTGCAAATACAGATCAGGCTGCTTAGCCGTCATTTCAATGATCAATCTATTTCACTATAGTTTAAAACACAGCCTTATATTTAATAAAAATAGCAATATATATAAACATCACTGAATATAGTCAAGACATAGAATATTTCTTACTTTTAAATCGATCACGAGAATTGAACACGTATTTAGACTATTTCTGCCACCCCCAGGGAGTGTTCGAGTTCATTCAATATAGTCTGCTCCGGATAAAAGCAATAACACGGTAAAAATAGTTGTAGTTGTAAACATTCATGTTTTCATTAATATTTGCGTATGTACTAAGCTCTTTTTACATAAAAATCTTTTTGTACTATTTTATACATACGTCTAAAATAATTTGTACCTTGCTAACTTTTAGCGTCAGAATATCTGGACCACATATATTTGACCTAAACTGCGACCATCAAATAAACTTATCCATACGTAAATGATAAGCATCTATCTTTTGTACCCTAAAATGTATTTATTTAATATATATTTTTATCTAAATATTTCAGATTTTTAACGTACTTGAAACAAAGTTGTGCATGAATTTACCTTCCCCTCAATGTGTGTGACATATTTTTTCTTCATTGTTGATTATGATATAAAGGATGGCAATAAGCATCGATCTACATCTCCTTAATATTATTTTACACTAATATTACCAAAGGAATATTTACATTTTAATCCATTTTCAGCGGTATATTCACGATACTCGCGATACGCGGTTTTTCTTTTGATTTCTCGTATTACGATTTTTGCTACCCAGCTGTATTGATCATTGCAACGAAACTACGATGATGGAAAATAAACAAAAATCTACAACTGTATTTTCAGAGTAAAATGATTTTAGAAAATCAAACACCTCGACGTCGAATCCAAACGACTCCATAGCCCAAGATTTATAACTCTTACTTCTTTTTATACAGTTTTCTATTATTACACGTGAGGAGCCAATTCCATCGCCAACTTTACACGATCTTGCCATTGAAAAGTTTTATAGATAAATTAAAAAAAAATTACATATAAAGCTTCTCCAAATGTATAACTGCCTAGAAATTCCCAAGTGATAATATTAACTAAAATTATACAGTTTTTATCCTTGATTAGTGTTCGTATAAAAGTAAAATAAAGTTCATAGGTTCGTATTGAAAGCATTATTAGGAGTTGGCACGATAATGATGGTCTGATGGAATTATTTGCGGCTCAGACCAACTTTATGTGGCAAAAAAGCTAAGTTAGAGAGCAAAATTATCATGAGACGATCTTTTATCGCGTTCAAATCTTACTTGAAAATTGTTATGAAATAAAATGTTTGCGTAATTCTTTTTCAAATCCAAATACAAAAATCGGCAACTGAATGATGAGATATTCTAGCGTAATGTCTAGCACACCACTACTTTTACACATGTTATACGATGTGGCATAATCGTGTTCTTCACGTGTCTTTCACACGTAGATGAGCGTGCGTTATCTGATATCAACATCATCGGCTGCTGATAGTAATGTCTGGCCCAAAATAAACTAAATCATTCCATCGATTACGTTGGCTTTACGTTCAAGCCAGGACAGAAAAACATTAGGTTTATAATAGAGTACAGAATAAACGTTGATTTACTAGCTTAAAAATATATTACTTTTATCGAAACTAGTACATTGTGCCTAGCCTGCCGTCAACTTAATCTATTAATGATAATTATATATTCGGGATAACATTCACCATCCCTTCAATACATAAAACAACCTACAGTATCTATTACTTCGCTCTACAGATACTGCAGTCGTACTGTATTATTAGCTATAGATGTCCACTACTACATGCCTACTTTAGGTATGTCCAGCAGTAGTACTTCTGTTCTAGCTTCCTCCAATACATATGTTATCCTATAGTATAACATCGCTCTACAGTTACGGTAGCGGTACCATATTACCTATTAACTATTGAGGTCTACTGCTGGACATGGCTAGTGTAAGTATGTCCAACAGTGGGCCTCAGTAGCTAATAATGGCTGAATGCATCCCTTTGATAGTCATGTACTTATGATCACTCACCTACTGCGTGATAGAAAACCAATGGGAGATATAAATCAAGTGATAACTTTGATATTAAATAATAAATCAACTGTAATCACATTTGCGAGCTTCGTATCAAGACTTCAAAATCATAATGCTCGCATCATTATGTTTTAGACATGATGACATTTCGTTTTTTTGTAACAGATATAAAAAATCGTCGAGTTGAAAAAATTACTATCTGGCGTGATATAAATCAGAGAGTGACTTTTATCATATGAAGGTGGTAGAATTCTTTGTGATTTGACTCCGGAAGCACCACCGCCACACCTATTTCTTCCTAATAACAGCAGTGTTATGCGCTGTTGTGTTCCGGTCTGAAGGGTGTGGTAACGGAGACATACTTTTCCGAGGTATTCCATCTTAGTCCTCAGGGGTAGCAACGCATCTGTGGCTAACCTTAGGCGATACTTTGACCTTATCTGGGGTTGATTACGGATATCCATGGGCGGCAGTAGCCACTTACAATCAGGTGGGCTGCATGCTCGTTTGCTAGTTCCATACTCTAAGAAAAAAAAACTCAAATTTTAGCACATCAGAATAAGTTCCTACTGCTACTTAGGTACTACAATAAATCAAAGTTGATATATTGATACGAAAAGGTCACATTAAACATTTACAATAGTACCTATCGATTTTTTAAATATCATTTTTT
>MOOZ01000061.1:329516-340086 GCA_002930495.1 Cecropterus lyciades | reverse complement strand
TTTCCTGCTACAGCACCCAGTGCCTGGACGCTTGATGAGCAGCAACAATACCCTTATATAGTAACACTCACGTTGTATAGCGGCGGCGCGGCGAGCTGCGAGGCCAGCTCGTGGAGACGCGCGCGCGCCGCCTCCTCCGCCGGCGCCAGCGCCGCGCCAACGCGGCCCGTTACCTCCTGCCGCGCTATCACCTGTGCCAACACAAACTATATCATATAATTGTCCCACATAATAAATTTTAAGTTAAAGGTACAGTTTTATCCAAGGCAAGAAATTATAATGATAAGACAAAACCCGAGTGCTAAAACTAAAATTGGCCGTAGTTTGATTGTTTTTTAATATTTTATTTGATTTAACGCGTTTTAAGGTTTGCGTACATTTCTGTAATGGTCTATTTAGCTTTTAATTGGTAGCTATACTATAACAATTTAAAAAAAAGTCATTCCTTCTGATCCCTCCCCCACCCCCTATTCGTATTCTCTGACGACCCGCGTGGCTGAGCGGTCACCGTACCGGTCTGACACGCAGTGGGTCCCGGGTTCGATTCCCGGCCAGACAGACATCTGAATGATGAGTTTAGATTTCTGTTCTGGGTCTGGATGTTTGTGTATCTCTTTAATCGTCTTTGTGTGTCCATGGCAACCACGACACAGGAGAAAATCCTACTGTGGGGCTATGAGTGTGAAAGCGTTTATGTTATGTTATTTACTGGCGCGATTTCTAAAAATTATAAAGCCTATGATACTTTGCAAACTGTAACAATTCCAATGATATGTGATATGTCACAATCCGTCCAGTCGTTTAGGCTGAAGCGCGTGCCAGAGAAATGGACATACAAGCCGACCAAGTCAGACGAATGTCAAATGTAACGTCACACTCGGCAAGTACTGACGACAAAAAAATTGCAATAATGTTTCTTATTTGTGAAATTATTCATATCAATGAAATGTAAATTTTATTAAATTTTATATGTTGATAATTTATACTTAAACAACGCAATTATTACTTATTTTGGAAATCATTGTAACAAAAAATAATTAGTACAAAAAAAATAATATTTGCTTATTTATTTTATCACAAAATGTGAAATGCGTTATTCGTTCATTTTTACTGCGGCAATAGGCATAAACCATTGTATTGCAAATTTTGTATTATATATAACGATATAACTGAAAGAAATAAGATAAGAATACCAAAATGATTTTTTTATTAACAATAAATATGTAATCATTACTAGTAAATACAGTAAAACAATACCAGTAAAACAGAAGCGCAATACGTAACAATATTAATTCATTGAAAATTTTCGCCAATACCGTTACAATTTCTTCGAGACCTGAGACAAGTACTAGGACGAGAGCGGGGCATGAGGCGGGACAAGGGAGGGAGACCACATTCCGCACGTTCGTCTAGTTCTTTCGGTCGAGTACTACATACATACAAGCATAACCTTCTGACGCAATCGGGTAAATTTGAAAACATTGTACTCTAACTACACCGTGGTTTATGGCCTTTTAATATATTTCTATTATTGTAATTTCATTCTATAAAAAGAAAAAACAAAATGAATAGATTTTTTTTTTCGTGGCTCTACTGTAAAATTAGCGTATTTGAGTTGTAGTATTACTCAATCCAAGCAGAAAGCAGCAGATATATATAAGCTAAAATCGTGTACTTTAGTATATCCGTAACCTTTTAGGGAGCGGAAATTTTTCAAAAATTAAAGGATCTTTTCTAACAAACTTTCGACTTATTTTGGAAACTGTATAATTTATTTCTCCTCACAGGAAGACTTAATAGGTAGTTTTTTTTGGCACTTTCATCATTTAATTCTTTGGAAACCTACTATCGACTAATTAAACAGTCGTGCAATACTATTAACAATGAAAATGACTTGATTAAACAATTAATTTGTATAAAAATAACATTTTTAAAAACAAACAAACTTTTAGTGACTATATTTCGTTTTTCGTACTCTTCTTAAGAAATCTATTCCTTTTTTAACAAATTCACGTGAGCATAAAACTTATAACTAATTAGTCCATTATCTTGAGGCGTCTACCAGATTGGATAAAGAATGACATCACTAAGCTAATCATCGACTGCCATCCAAAACAAACGTGTTTGCTAAATTTTAATCGTATTTATTGTTTTAAAATTCAGTTGCAAGATTTGATCCTCACATAAATAATAACATATGAAAGTTACAAAAAAGCCTGTCTAAGAAAATGTGAGCTAAAATGTGGATGTATTTTGAAACTTTTTCCATTCACTCAATATGAAGCACGAGTGAATGACAAACAAAAATGCCGCCATTTACTACTTCAATGCCTTATGAATGAGGGTATCCAGACAATATATAGTTATATAATATATTCTTAAAATTACGAATGCAGCTATACATATACTAAATGTGGTAGACCTCTTTGTGGTTCGAGTCCAGAAGCCCACTTATTTCTGCCTAATAACGGCAGTGTCATGCGCTGCTGTGTTCTGGTCCGAAGCATTCGAACTTAGTCTCCAGGGGTAGCAGCGCATCTGTGCCTAACCCCAGGTAAGACTGAACTTATCTGGTGGTCACTTGCCATCAGGTGGACAGCATGCTCGTTTGCTACTTGATTCCAAAGCAGACGCATAACGTGGCTTTATTCAGCTCGGGGCAAAAAAGAACGAAGATTATAAATAGTCTAGGTAAAATGAAAGCGAAAAAAAATTGACCAAGTACACGCGAAATTATAGTTCAATTTAGAATCATTCAAACATGTTTTACATATTGAACATTCTATCAATATTATCATATTATGTTACGGTGAAATAATAATTAATCTTAGTTTTGATAATGGATATTATGATTATGATTTCACAATGTTTCACATTGTGATTACACAATGTTCTTTTGATTATTATATTGTTATTATACTGTTATTGCAAATATATATATTTTCCACTATTATATGCAGGGCAAAAAGATAAGAAGCAAATGCAATACAAAATCTAGTCTAGTATCAAAATTTGATTTTTAGGGATGTTTATCTATTTCATATATTATAGAGTCAATTAACTCTGCCGAATACTCAGAATACTGAAAAAATTCACAAAATCATATAAATATGCTTATTTACATACTAAAACTAAGTTACGATTTGTTTTTTTTTATTTGTAATTTATTATTATTATTATTTTTAATGACTAATCCGCAAGATTAATTTCATTGTCAGAGGTTGAGTCTGATATATTGCTATTTGAGTTAGTGGTAGAAGCTCTTACAGATCAACTTGTTTCTTAAGCTTGTGAAAGCATTTGTGACCAATCTCGGGTAGGACCCAAATCCTATCTGGGGTTGACATGACAGCACATGCAGGCGCGAACAATGTTACTATTAACGGAGGTCTGTTGCAGCATGACTGCCGACCGCAGCATACCTGCAGCAGCGTCTGCCGCAGCGCGTGCAAGTGCAGACCATTTAATATGAACGGGGGTGTGTTGCAGTATGACTGCAGCCCGCAGCGTGCGCCGCAGCGCGTGCAGGCGCGATCATTGTTACTACAAACGGAGGTCTGTTGCAGCATGACTGCAGGTGGCAGCGTACCTGCAGCAGCGTGTGTCGCAGCGCGTGCAGGCGCGCGGAGAGCTGCGCGAGCGTGGCGGCGGAGGCGGCGCGGCGCGTGCGCAGCTCGCCGAGCGTCGCCTCCGTGCGCCGCAGGTAGCTCGCCTGCAGCGACGCCTCCTCGCTCTGGCAACGGGAGCGGAACGCTATCTGGGGAAACAATACGTCGATACTTAGTGCTATGTGTAAGCACATACGTCCTTGCAAACTTGCTGTTACTTTCACGCAAAAACGTCTGGCCGGATATCATTGAAAGGACATGGCCAACCGCTGTGTAGCTTCTGAAATCTATGTACACGTAGGACTTTTTTTGATCAAAATTCCTACGTGTACATAGATTTGAGAAGCTACTAAATTATACTTAACTTGAATATTAAATAATACACTACCTCAGAGAATCCAATTATTGGAACTGGTATGTAATTTTCTGGATCGGGATTGTCTATTTGGGCTTGCTTCCATAACCTTATATCCATACCTGCATTTAAAAAAAATAATATGAGTAACATTATTTGCTTTATGTTTGTTATTACTGTTATACATTTTTTACATATCACACGCATATAATAAAAGGGACCTGATATGAAAGGAGCATTTTGTGGAAATATCAAAATTAAACCCCGCGTTTATTAAAGGTACGAAACATTTATGATTGTTTTTTCTAGCACGAAAATCATCACTTTATAATTCGCTAGACCATAGACTACGTTATTAGGCCTACTCTCAAGTATACTTCGGTCTCTTTCGTCATTACTGTTTCATATTCTTGTAATTGAAATTGAAAATACAGAAAAAACATGTTATAGTTTAAGAGTATTCAAAGTTTCGATATACATCTTATTTTCTAGATACGAGGTGGTGGTGTCTACAGGTGCCAACGTCCGAGCAGCCCGCACATTCGATTGCGGTGCGAGCGGCCCCCCGTTGAGGAACTCTGCCAGCTCGGATGCTCTCACCCGAGTCCCTGTAGCTGGCGACGCGGACTGCACCCCCAACAGGGCTCCAGTGTGTCCTTGTCTAGCACGTATATCAGAAAATGATTTCTACTTACCAGGCGGCGGTGTCTGCAAGTACTGTGCCAACATCTGCTGCGTGGGGCGCGTGACGGCGGCGACGCTGGAGCAGCCCGCCCCCGCGAGCGCGGTGCGAGCGGCCCCCGCGTTGAGGAACGCTGCCAGCTCGGAGGCGCTCACCGGAGTCCCCGTGGCGGGCGGCGCGGGCTGCGCACCAGGTAGAGCTCCTGTTGTGCCCTTGTCTAGTACGTATATCACTACCTGTAATAGAGTTCAAGTATATTATAGAATCATGCTAAATTTCAATGCTTTATTACAATATTAGTGTATACTTTTCGTATATTTTAAGATAAAATAATCATAAATTTAAATGTTAATTTTAATGGGTAACACATACATTTTTTATATTGTCATCAGTGAGTATATTGTATACAATCTTTGCAATAAATACTGTAATATCAAACTCATAATTATAGTTCATTAATAAGATATTTGCCTACAAACTTTGATGCAATGTATGTATGTATGAAAGATGTAGTAAGCAAAGTATGGAGAGTAAAGTTAATTAATTAATTGATTAGCTGAGCCCAGATCATAAGCCAATGCAACTTAGTTGAAATATTGGAACTGAAGAAATTAAAATCAGATATTAGTCCAGTCAATGTAGACAATCAAAGATACATAAATTTACAACAAGCTAAAAATGACTACAATTGTTTAAAACATAATAACATTTTAAAACTCCTCATCGTTTCAGTATATGAACAAAAAATACTCGAGGTCAAGTAAAAAAAAAGGGTTTTTCGCGAATTTCAGCATAACACTTAGTTTCATCATCAAATTACCTTGGACAAAAATTGTAGATCATAAAATTAGGTCATAATTAGATCATAGTTTCTAAGATATAACGATTAAAAAATTGTATAAGTTATTGTAAAGTTTGTTGTAATTTTATGAACCATTATTCTAAATTTTACAAGCTTTTATGTATTATATTGAATTTGATTTTACGACTATATCGCGAGAACTCATTTCATAATAAAATATATGGACTCCACGCTAATAATACTCTGCAATGATAATTACATACATTCAAAACAGTTACCTGACTCTTATTTTCCGACGCAGCCTTGACAGACTCAATGTTGACTGCTAAGTTTGGTTTGTTTCCCAGCAGACTTGACAAAGACGATATTAGAGCTTGTTGATTGTTCCTGAATAATAAAAGAAATTAGTTACATATCTATATATATATATATATATAGTATATTATATAGTATGTATATATTTTTGTTATTTGTGTATGTTTATAAGTTAGTATCTATATTATCTATTAACACCTGCCACAAATATTCCAACCACCCAGGGTTGACTGGTAGATAATGTTGTAAGTCATTATGTTTGTTTGTATGTATTGTATCTTTTATTCTTAAGAGGTGCAATAAAGAAAAAAATAAATAAATATTATATATTTATATATTTCGCCGCGAGGACGTCGATAATTGTTATTTATTATTGATTTTGGCATTGTTATTAAATTAATACATAATTATTGGTGTCATTCGAAACACATGTTATTTAAAATGTAGGTAAGACCACCTTTATAGGTTAAGCGCCTACATCTGTGTAGCAGGTAGACAATCCTTCTTCGGTTTCGTCACTATAAAAGCTGACACTGCGAACGAAATCCATTCTACATTTGTCGCTCGAAGGGGTAACATCTCGTAGAAATTTCGCTACACAGCTATAGACATTTACCGTCTTGACTGTTTGTAGCAAATAAAGTCCTTATTTGATTGAACGGGTTTTCTTTCATTCAAATAGACGACCGCCCTTTATCATCTATCTTTAGTTCTGGGACTTCAAGGCAACCTGATAGGCCCGGTCCTAGTTCTAATACTAACGCGGAGTTTCATGCTCTAACATAACAGCTTTGTATTACACAAAATTTCTTCTAAAATAGTTTTATATACGATATTATATTATGAAAGATATTATTAAAACTAACATACGTTTTGATAGTGTCCATTTAATTTTACTTTGATAAATTCAAATACAGTCAAAGATATTATATTATTAAAAATGTTACAATTATCTTGTATTAGCAGCTAAAAAATTCTTTATTCGCGGTTGTAGTCGGTATAAGTAAACAGATTCCGCGCCTGCTGTTTGTGCATCAGCTTTTTTTTAGTGCTGCTGGTCATTCGGAACGTAACCCCCGCGAATAAGGAGCTTTTACTGTATAGTACAAGTAAACTTGTACTTTAAAAGTGACTAAGTAAGAATATCTGTGCGTGTCTATGTTAATATTAGTATCCTAATAAGGAATTTAAGATATTAAGAAACTTTGGAGAACATTATGTCATTTGTCATGTGCCATGTACTTTAACAACAATAACTGTGACTTACTTGATTTCCTGGCTATTCTTGTTAAATATGAGTGCCACATGGCCATCTTTGTCTTCTCTACCCCCGAGTCTTGAATAACCAACGGCTTTGAAACGACACTGAGGATTCTGTTCATTGAGCTCCAATGGTGGTGCATTGCGGCTGTAGTAGGCTTGCCCTAAAAAACGACCAATAAATTACAACTTTGACAACCGTATTTTTTCATAACTAAATTGCATTCCTCTCTATTCTTGAACTACAGCTTTGAGAACCATATTTTCTTACAACTAGATTGTGTTTAAATCTCAATGAATCTTGGAATTCCAATTAATTTTAGAAGCTATGTATACTCATAACTTTTACACATATATTACAAATTAATCATCACATAGTATTCTCTTGACTACTACAATATTGTACCCATTATTTTCCACTTGCTGAGTTTCCCCTTTTAATAGCAAGAGTTAAAATTGTAATCTACTGCTAGCCAAATAGAGACCCACCAACACATGTGAATCGCCAAGCCCCGCCAAGAGTAGCTCACTGGTAATCGCCAATAGCATAAATAGCTGATTCCAGCCCATCCAACATCGTGTGGCTCACAGACGATCTTGGATGCAAAATTCATGCCCACCCCTTTTAACGGTTGGACAGCCTTAATCTAGACATAGTGCAACCTTTGAAATAGTATGGTAAACTCTATGTAAGCATTTCTCAAGTTTCCATCAATTTTTCTTCTTTATGGTAAGTTATAACCAATTTCCAATGAAGAAATAATCTAGGGTTAGAACTGTGAGTTACATTGAGTGCCTAAACGTCCCTCCATCGACCAAACTGCACGTCCATAAAGCCATAAAGGTTATAAAATTAACACTACCTGTGCCCCACTGAGCCTGCAACAGGTTCCACTTAGCGAGCACCTGGTCCCGCTCGTCGCCGAACACCGAGCAGTTGTATATGGCCGCCGCGAGCGCCTCGTGAGCTGTAGTCGGACCCTGCTGTTGCTGTGGCTGCTGTTGCTGCTTCAAAATTCAAAAAGTGTATCGGTGAATTTATGCACCCTTAGGCTATTTTGCTGTGTAAAAAGTATTTTTAAAAGGAAATTATATTAAATCTCCTTGTGCTAAAAAAAATGTATTTAGAAGATGTGAGAATATATTTTTAATACATGATTATGTGATCTAACAGTAAAATTATTAGTAATGCTATTCTCTCTATACTAATAACATATTAAAGAAAGATAATACAAATTTTGTTAAGAGTGACGGTAAATTCCCCATTATGAATTACATGTGACACAATCCCAAAACAACACCACCCATAAAATAGACAATGTTACAAAAGGGCTAACATAAATACTAATGGCATTCTATACCAGTCAATCCTGTGTGGATGCAAAAATTATTATTGCAGCTAAAAATAACGACAGTAATAATTTTTTTAAGGAAGATAACTGAAAAGCAAAACTGAGAATTTAAAGTTCACCTAATAATCATTTACAGTTTATAAAATAACAATTGTATTGTACCTGAGGCTGCTGTCCAAAAGTTGTAGTAGTACCAAACCCACCAAAAGCAGGGGTAGTTTTTGCACCAAATGTTGAGCCAAACGTTGAACCTGTGCCAAATGTACCAGTGCCAAAAGTATTTGACGCTTGTGTAGTGGCACCAAACGTTGGTGCAGTGCTTCCAAATGTGGAGCCTCCTGTGCCAAAGGTTGAGCCAGTGCCAAACGTACTTGTACCAAATCCACCAAAACCTGAAAAATATTAATACCTATTATTCCTTTTGTCTCGGCTCACTTGATTATGAAGGGATCATCTTAGTACTCGGGAGTAGCAATGAATCTGTGATTGACTTCAGATCGAACCCCTGTTCTATATGAAGTTACTGGCAGTAACCACTTACTATCAGGTGAACTGCATGCTCGATTGATACTCCAAACAACATACATACTGCAGTAGATACAAGTACAAGAACCTAAATATCACTTTACACATATGATTAGTTTATGTATTATTCCCTGATGACTAAGGGAAATTCCTTATTTTAAAGTGACGGAATATCACTTCAATATAAAAAATTCTGTAGGGTTTGCCATTATTTTTTTCTTGAAAAATATTTTATTATCTGTTGGAATGTTTAAAACAGCTCAAAAATTACTTCTAATTTTTTGGTATTAGGATAGTGCATACAAACTTCAATAGTATTTTACAAACGTAATGTAACATGTTCATTAGTATAAAAAATACTCATTATATTTTAGACAAGCAGCGCCCCACGGTTATACCCGCGTTTAAAAAATGTAACTTTACATAGTTACATATACGTGCACGTAGAGCGCACGCGATTTCTTAGGTTTTAATTTTTTGTGCGGAACCCTAATTACATTTTCTAAAATAAAAGTAGTCTAAGTTACGCCTTATGATGCTGTATTGTACATACTTCCATATGGATTTGGTAAAAAGCTGTTATTTTGATATTACAAACAGAATCTTAAATTTTATTTATATGTATAGATATAGAGGTATAAATAAAATATGATATACCTGTAGCAGGTTTAGCGGTGGTAGAACTGAATGCAGTGCTACCAAATAGTGATGGTGTCGTGGATGCTGGTGCCGTTCCGAGAGTACCAAATGGTGTAGCTGAAAAATCACAAGATGAATGTTCAAAATAGTCTTAATGACATCTATTAAAGTAGTAATATGGCTAAAAATATTAAAACAAAAACCCAACTATTACAATGATTTTTATGTACATAATGAGATATTTGATTAAACACTTTATACGAGTCAAAATAGGCAGGTAAAGTATTATATACATACTAGCTGAGCTCGCGGTTTCACCCACGTTAAAAAGAAATGTAACGTGACATACATTAACATTATGCATGCAGCGGAGGCTCTCATTAAAAAAAAACCCGATTTTGAAACATTCTTCATTGCTGCTCCGCTCCTGTTGGTCTTGGCGTGATGATAAATAGCCTATAGCCTTCCTCAATAAATGGGCTATCTAACACCGAAAGAATTTTTCAAATCAGACCAGTAGTTCCTGAGATTAGCGCGTTCAAACAAGCAAACAAACAAACTCTTCAGCTTTATAATATTATTATAGATTTGTAGAAAGCTCTATTTACTAGCTTTCATTTGATACCCATACTGTAATTATAATGAAAAAGATCATCTCTCCGCCCCTTTTTCCCTATATGCAGTTGCCATTTTTCTTAATTATATAGCCTATGTCACCCTGCAATCTGAGATGATTCTAATGATATGTCATACGTCCTAATCTGTCAAGCCATTTGGGCTGTAGAGTGTGCCAAAGAAATGGACATGCATACAAACAAACACACATATATACATACTCTCGAAAAACATTACCCACCTCCTAATGCAGTCACGTAAATATCCAGTTCAGAGACACTCTTTTTTATAAATTTTGATAGAAACCTATTAATCCTAACCTGACTTTAGCTTTACCTTCCTATTCTTATAAAGCCTGTTATATGAAATGACACTTCTAAGGTTGTAGAACAATTTAGGATGATAATATACTTGCAA
>MOOZ01000061.1:307543-323476 GCA_002930495.1 Cecropterus lyciades | reverse complement strand
AGAAACAGATGACGTCACAAGTACCCATGTTGTTATTAATAACTCGTTTGAATAATCAATAATTTGATTTGATATCTAATGATTTGATGTACATTTTATTCATATTTTACAACCCTTATATTCCTCTACTTCAGAGCTGTCCCAAATAAATTTTATTGTGAATAAAGAAATATCTATATAATTTTTTGTCACTTTCTATAAAGATGGGTAGTTAAAAATAATTCAGAAATATATAAATAACAATTTTTTTCTTCCATGCCTTAGAGAGATCTGGTCTTATCTATTTTATAATGATTTACTTTATAGGGTTTCTGTTTACATAATTAACTCATATCTGTATTTATCTGTTTGCAATGAACCCAATAATATTATAATTATTATATTTGAAATATTTTATTGCCAGGTACTTATGAAAATCCTTTGGGAACATACATGTTTTTTGAAGATGACACAACTCCACAATCTACAGATCCAGTCTTTGATCGCGTTCCAGAAAAGAATGTTAAATACATTTGCAAGACAAGAAAATTGATTAAAGTAGAACATGGTTATATTACTCCAAAAGATGGTACAGGTATGTATCTTATTTGGCTTTTGAAATAGCTTAAGTACATAAAGTTACCAACCAATACATTAAACCATTAAGTAAACCATGAATGAACTGATCATAATAACTATTCGTCGTTTAAGTTCTAGCACCGCGTAAGTCATTTTTTGGCGGTAATGATGCGACGTTTTGTCGACACAAAAATATCTTTAAATTATGGAAAATTAAAAGTACAAAATGGAACTTTTGTTGCGTCTATGCAAAATTAATCGGTTTTTGTCTCTCCAAAAATGACTTACACGGTGATAGAACTTAAGTGACGTATTGTTAGTATTGTGCAGTTGTAAAAGTATAATGGGACTGATAAAATATTCATCAGAATTTAAAGAGACAAGGGAACCTTATATTTTTAGGATATTATTAAAAAAAACTACTTTATGGTAATGTAATTTCTTTATTATTAGTAAAAAACTTAAGAACAAACAGTTTTTTTTTAATTTATAGCTATAATAGTTGCAACAAAGATTATGTATCACTTCTGAACAATAAAAACTTTAACTTTTTTAACAGGACAAAGCACTCAAAATCAGACACAGCAAGCCCAAGAAGATGCAATAAAGATGATCAGTTTCAAAACTCTTCAAGAAGCTCTGGATAAATTCAAGCAAGAATGGTCTACAAATGACTCTTCTAGTTCTGTCAATAAATAAGCTGAGGTAGCAAGAAGAAAGTTCTATCTACCCATTTGCTAAATGTATATATAGAAAGTAAGATTAAAGACATGCTATCGCCTTTTAGGATCTTTGATTTTAAATTGTAAGCCTTCTATTTTAATTTGAAATATGGATATAATTTTTTTATATAATATGAGTGCAGTAAACGAGCATGCAGTCCACCTGATAGTAAGTGACCACTGCCGCCCCTGGACACCTGTAATCAACCTCAATCTTGCCTTAGATGAGCCATAGATGTGTTGGTACTCCAGAGGATTAAGTTGATTTCCCTGGACAAGTATACCCTTACTACACCCTTCGGAGCCTCGAACACAACAAGCACAATGCTGCAGTTAGTAGGCAGAAATAGGTGTGGCGATGGTGCTTACGGAGTCAAACCACAATTGAGTACGACCCTTCATTGTTCAAATACAAAGGTACCACCATCAGACCTATTTCTACCTTATAACAACGTAGTATTACAGTCTCCTGTGTTTGGTTTTTGACACCTTTAGTACAGAAGAGACCTATACAATGGAACCAAATTGTTCCAAGATGCAATGCAACTAACCTCTTATAGGTACATATGACCACATTTGCTTTTTACATTTTTTTTTTGGTGTGCGAGGGAGAATAATAAAGAGGTAATTTTAGATTACATTCTTTAATGATATAATTTTTTTTCCAATTCAACAGTCAATTTTGCAGTATAGTAAGTCGAACGTGTATATAAAATATGTTGATATATGGAATATGGATAAAATATTGATAAACTATCGATTTTCTATAACATAAACACTTTCTACACTCAGCCCCACACTAGGATTTTCTCCTGTGTCGTGGGTGCCACGGACACACAAAGACGAATACACAAACACCCACACCCAGAACAGAAATCTAAACTCATCATTCAGATGTCTGTCTGGCCTGGGATCGAACCCAGGACCCACTGCGTGTCAGACAGGTATGGTGACCGCTTCACTATGTGGGTCGTCATATATCGATTTTCTGTGCCATGGTATCGATAATTACAACATTATAATATCATCGAAAGAGTTTGATAATACCGATAATCACTATCGATTATGTTACTAAATCGATTGTCATATCTGATTTAAAACTAATCGATTGTAGTTCATTTTTCTAAAGTATTGCTAACAATTTACAAATATGTATTATAAATGTCCAAAACGAGCAATTAAACGCTCAAAGGAGGAGCCTCAATCACTGCTTGTTTGTAGCAAAATTGTAGACATAAAAATATTTTTGATTTTTTTACATAGTCACATGATTGATGATAGGTTTAGAAATATCTACTTTACGCATACATTTTTTATTGTAAACACATTATATTTAAAATCAAAACTTAGAGTGCAATTTTAATTTATTTACATGGGAAATTAATAACATATCCAAACTATTGAAATTCGAGACAATCAGTACAAAAACAAACAAAAAAAACATTGATAATATTATTTTCCATAGTATTATATAAATTCAATTTCATCAATTGATTTACCTAAGAAATAACACAACAAATTATGTAAATATTAACGCCCTCTGTCACTATTTTAAATAAAATATTTTTTGAGCTAAATGCCATGAAGTTGGGTTATCGATGACATTAAAAATAAAACCAATCGCCATCTTATTTGTATCGCCATTTCATTTATTCAGTGAGATGGAGAATTAAGAGATTTCAAAGTGAGATAGAGATAATGTAATTTGAATCAAATAGTTGTTTATTTTCCGTGTTTTTGAATAAAATATTATATAAAGTTAGGTGTGACGGTAAGAGATTTGCATATCTGTAACCCTGACATGACTTAAAATGTGCTCCTTTCGACATTGAAACGTATCATGAAACAGGCAGAGCTGTAGAATATTAACAATGGCGTCCGCCGTTTACTCGAAGCGCGTCTATAGATAGTCCGTCATCCTTTTCTTACATACATCAACACTATCCTCGGAGACACTGCTTTCATCGAACGAATGATCTTTTTACGAGTAGAGTAGACTGATAAGAAATATTCCCCGTTACCTTCGCACCGTATGTTTTGAGATTTCTGTTTCACGTATACAATTAACCGCGCTTTTAGAAATTCGTCGTTATATTTACGTGTCGTGTTAGTACTAGCGTGTGCTAAATATAATGTGATATTTCGCAGAAAAGTGTAGAGCGTGCGTGTTATACGATATAAATTGAGTGATGTATTAAAAATAATTTCAAGATGTTCACGACAAACACTGTGCAGACCGGTACGGTGCCGACTTTACAATACCAAGAGCACCCGACTCAGAAGTCACAGGGGAAAAATATTGAAAATGCTCAACAAAAAACAACTCAACAAACACAACAGGTAATATTGTTCTCTAAATTTAGTTATATACTGTAAGATACATAAAACTTTAATTGTTAACACTCCTGAATTCTTATCTTCCAGGAATTCCCAACCTTTTGCTATACAACAAATGTAAATATGATTGGGAAGATTGGCACTGGGGCCACCAGTGGGGCTGGAGGGGTGACCGGGGGTGTCAACATAGCTCAACTGACCACAACAGATGATAAGACATGCTATATAGCACAACCATTCTCCTACAATTATGCATTAGTGAATCAAATGCAAATAGCCCCAAATGGAATACAGAATACAATATCAAATATTAGCTTTAAATGTGATGTATGCGGACTGATGTTTGGACACTTAACTTTACTTAATGCTCATAAAAGGATACATGCCCAAGACACAGGTGAGGAAATTATGTAGCATACACTAAAAATGTACTATGTACATCTGAGATGTCCTTTTTAGATTATTGACTCTTATTTAACTTAGCTTAATGATTAACTTACCAGTATGAATAAAAAACTACACAATTCATATGAAATGAGTCACTGTCAGGTATATAAAAGATGAACAATTACAAACATATTGTGTATTATAGTATACAAAGACTTAAGATTTTTTTGGAACTGAGCAGTTTTCGTGTTGTAGATTTTTTGTAAAATGAAGTCAGAAAAAAAAATTAACACAAAATATTCTTTTTAAAATTATTTACAATATACCATGCATGGAATGGTTGTAACATTTATTAGCAATTAAGAATAATGTTAATGTAAAATCATTAGCAATAAAGCTGTACAAATTATGAAAGAATGTAAGTGCATTAAGTGCTTATCAGTTTTGATGCCATTTATAGCATTTTTAAACTGAAAATAAATATTTACAGCACTAACACTTGCTATTTATAGTGGTTGCTGTTAGACAGATCTATATTTGTCATAAAATTAACCATTTAAGGTTATGAAATGTTAATATTTTAGAAACTTGTGTGTTTAAATGGAGTTATGATGTTGAATGTGTGTGATGTTGTAAGTGGGTTAACTTTGTACAAATACCATAGTATGTATGTATGTAATTAATCATTATGTGAACAAATAGTTGCTTAGGTATATATCATAAGTAACATATCACAATGTAGACACTATTATGATACATAGTGATATTTTTGACACCAATTGTCTCAGCAGCATCCATCATATAAACTGCATATTTACAATGTATATGACATTGTTTGCATGTAATAATCAATATATATATAGTCAAAATGACTATATATATTGACTATTCGTTAATAATACATAAAATGTTAAGGGTCTAATATTTAGTAACATTTTTATTATATATTAATTTATTAATTTACTATGGCTTAATAATTTGCTAATTATGAAAATAAGATATCTCATATGTCTTATTATACATTAGTTTGAGAGAATATGGTAGATATGACATGTTAATATAACAAATTTTATTTAAATTTCAGAGAGCAACATAACAGTGGTGGCAACAGGAGTCAGTACGGCAAATGATGTGACGATGCCTCCACATATACAAATTCTCTCATCAGACCACAATGACCAACAACAACACCATGTACAGCAGATACAAGACAGTATGTGTTACATTATTTTATACCAAATCAACTAGTCCTTAACAGAACAACAATATCTAATTCAAATTCATGCAGTAACCTGAAGGTGATAGAACCGTTGTTGTTGTTTGACTCTTGTGGCATCACCACAATACCTATTTCCTTCATTAACAGTGTTGTTAAACTCTGCTGTTTTTTGCTTTGGAGGGTGTGGTAAGGGAGATATACTTTTAACAAGCTTTTTCCTTAGAAGCAATTTATCTGTGACCAACGTCAGGTACCCTTCCATTCGTATTTGGAGTTGATTACAGATGTCCATGGGCATGTTAGCACTTACCATCAAGTAGACTGCATATCAGTTTGCACTATCAAAATAATAATATAAAGAAAGGTGTTGATGAGAATTAGTTTTTGAAAATAAATGTATAGATAGAAGGTAAATAAATTATATACCAAAGTTAATATATAATCATTAACCAGATAGTTATGTATAAATATAATCATAACCAGACAATGTGACTTCCCGCATATTGTGAATTTTATAACAATTTTTGCCCAGACTTCTGGTGGCTTATTTGTGATACTATAATATTTTAATGACCTATATATAACTTGAATGTGAAGTTGAAAAGCAATTTTTATACTACAGAAAATGTCAAAACACAATGTACATACAATTACTAGATGCAACCACAACCTTATTCAATTTGGACTGGAAGCTCTTGGAATTCATTTTATTTTTCATCTCTCATCTCATCCTCTTCCAAAGGTGCAAAACCTTTATTGGGTCATGTCTAGACACACCATATCTAGTTCTGCCTAAGAACAACAGTGCTGTGTTCTGGTTTAATGGAGATATACTAACATGAGGCGTTCCAACTTAGTCCCCAAAGATAGCAATGCATCAATCAATTATTTTTTTTTACCTAATAACAGGAGTGTTTTGCGCTGTTGTGTTCTGGTCTGAAGGGTGTGGTGAGGGAGACATACTTTTTCGAGGCATTCCATCTTAGTCCTCAGGGGTAGCAACGCAGCTGTGGCTAGCCTGAGGTGAGACTTTGATCTTACTTAGGGTTGATTACAGATGTTCATGGGCGGCAGTAGCCACTTACCATCAGGTGGGCTGCATGCTCGTTTGCTACTTCCATACTATATTACTTATTTTTACTATATTTATTATTATATTTATTATTTTGTGTATATAATTAATGGACAATAATGTTTGTTTTAGCAAAACCAGTCATTTTAGATAAAGTACAGAAATGCATCACATGTGGTGGGCCTGTCCCGAATAACCCCAAAAGAAAAGGACCTAAACTTATTAGATGTGAAAATTGTATTGCACAAGACACAGTTGATCAACAGAGGAATAATCAATGTGAGCATTTCTATATTTGTTTAAGCTATGTTTTACACACATTTATTATGTTCAAATTTTTTTCATCTTTATTACAAAATTCCAAATTAATTTATTTAATAGTCTTTCTGGAATTAGCTATAATACCCATAGCAAGTTGCTATATTCATTTTATGCTTGAAATTTGATAATGAATGTCAGTATATTTATGTATGTATGTAAGTATGTTGAGTTGTTGATTTTTTATCAATACAGACTCCGCTAAGATTATTTGCTCCAAATGTTTATTTTTTGGGTCAGCCTGTAAGATTATTTTAAATATATAAGGTTTTATTTGTTCTTATTACCTTATCCATACATTAAATTGTAATTAAACTGTTTTGATACTTTTATTTACATATGATTTATAGAATATGCTTTTATTATTTATTTATTTATTTTGCCAGTAAATACAAATCAAATCTTTGTGACGTCAGATGAAAATGTCAAATATGAAGTGAGTGGAGTGAGTGGAGTTCAACCTGCAAGTGATCCACTAACCATAACGCAGACCAATCCACCAGCACAGCCGAGTAGTAGGCCTTGTGAGTATACTTTTTATAACTAGTAGAGACTTAGATAAGTTATCAGGTGGTAGAACCAGTGTAGTTCGATCAGGGAGGTAACTACGCCACACTTCTTTCTAGCGTGAAACAGTTCTTGCGTTTTGGCGGCAGGGTGCGGTTGCCAACTCACTTATATATGAGGCGACCATCGTAAGTCCTCGGGAATAGCAACGCATCTCTGATTGACTTCAGATAGAACACCTGTTCTATATGAAGTTGCTTACAGGTGCCATACAGATGGCAGTCACCACTTACCATCAGGTGGACAGCATGCTCAATTTCTACTTCAGTCTGATAAAAAAAAAGTTCAATTATCATTCTACCCGTGTGCTATAAATTAAATGGTCATCAGTTTAAACCAATAGTACCTTCAGAATTTTGCAGTGTTAGTAACAATCCTTAAGCAATGCAAAATATTATGCTTGTACCATATATTTTAAAGAATAGTTGGGCTGTAGAATATTAATTTTTAAATTATGTTGTTTCTGTCTTATAAACTACATATTATACAGGCAATGGCAAATGGCAAACTAGTTTTGAATCAATTTAAAGTGAAAATTGAACAATGGTTCTTCTGTCATTTTATAGTTACAAATAAGGTAGCCATATTTTGGCACTCACAATGTTGTACAAGGAATTTCTACTAATAAATAATGTTTTAAAATATGTTTCCTACTGTATGTTATCCATAAATAATATCTACAAATGTTTAAATATAATTAACCTACTATTGGCTTTGTGGGATTCAGGTAAAAATGGTAAAAGAAAAGCTTTTTAAAGGTAAACTGTAAAAAGCTTTTCTTTTACTTTTTTTTTTGTTACCTGTAAAAAGATTTGTACGCAAGCAAAGTTATAACAATATTTTTTTTCCTTCACAGTACCAGGTCAGCATCCTGTAAAAAAAAGAAATTTAGCATCAGTAACAAAGTGCCAAAACTGTAACGGTTCGGGAATTGTGTTTCTCGGCGGGAAAAAAAATAGTCAGAATCAAGCAAATGTTGAAAAACCTTTCCACTGTAATATTTGTGGAAGTTACTTCTCAAGATACTCATCATTGTGGTCACACAAGAAGTTACATTCAGGAGAGAAGAATTTCAAATGTGGGATATGTGGGATTGCATTTGCTAAGGCTGTCTATCTTAAGAATCATTCTAGAATACATACGGGTGAAAAACCTTATAGGTGAGCGAGAGGTCCTTGAACAATTTTATTTTTTTTATTATCTATTGAAATATTATAATGTTCTTAGAATAACCATACATTTTTAGGCAACAGTACAGAATAAATAGTATGTTTATCATAATCACTAGACAATTTTTTATTACTTTATTTTAAGCCATTTATAAATTTGTTGTTATTCAGAATTCTATTTTGCAGGTGTAATACATGTGGCATGCAATTTTCACAGTCGCCACATTTGAAGAATCATGAAAGGACTCATTCTGGCGAGAAACCATATGTCTGTGAAGTGAGTTTTAATTATTATGTACATTGTTTTCACAAACTCCTTGTTATGTCTTTGCATCCTAAAAATAGTAGTTTCAATGTTACGGAGCCTAACTTGAAAGATAAAAGCAGGAACATCATAGATGCTGAATTAATTATTTCACTACATACTTCACCTATTTCGGTTTTAAAGCAGTGCTTAAGCTCTACAGAATTCTAGTTTGAAGGGTGTAAAGAGTCTCTCTTACCACACGCTTATCTAAGGCATTGCATCTGACACCTCAGGGGCAGCAAACATATTTGTGGTTAACCTTTGGTAGGATTCTAGTGTTATATGGGTTGATCACAAGTATCCATAGGGAGCAGTATCAATTTAATATCAGATATATTGCATGCTCCCTTGCTACTTATACTTAAACAGTGAACCTGGGATTATAAGTCCATAATATATTGACTAGTCTGGTAGAACTTGTTCAACATTTTCCAATATATTTGATTTTTTAGTTATATATTAGTGATCTGATTGATATTGAGATAACATGGATTCTACTATTCGGTTATCTTTTGGTGTTATGTGACTTTATTCTTTGAAATAATTGTTTTAATTCTTTTATGAATTCATCTATTGGTTATTGATTGAACGTGTCTGATTCTGCGTAGCTGCGAACGATTGCTCAAACAAAGTATGGATTGTGTCATATACAATATACAGGCATGGCATGTAGAGTACAACAAAATCTCTTTCATGAATAAAAAAAAAGTTGCTGATTTGGTATTTCATACTATAAAAATCATAAATATTAAGCATTTCGTAATAAGCAATATGAGATGAGATTCTGAAAAAAATTTATACAATTTGTAGTTACAATGGGTTAGCTGTTTAACATTGTTATTATCTAGTACTTGGAATTAAATACCTAATATATGGATCGCAATTGTGTGTTGTGTATACAATACTGAAGTTTTAAATCAATTGGTATAGAAATTTTATAATGTTACTAGCTGCGCTCCGCGGATTCACTAGCGTAAGTTTCGATATATGATATATAGCCAGTAGCCTTCCTCGATAAATGGGCTATCTAACACCGAAAGAATTTTTCAAATCGAACCAGTAGTTCCTGAGGTTAGCGCGTTCAAACAAACTCTTCAGCTTTATAATATTAGTATAGATAATCCCGTTATCACAATGGTCAATTAGTAATAGGATATTGATATGAGCCACCACCTGCACAACATACTGGTTCAGGGTTCTAATCTCACTGATTTTTGAAGTAATGAGACTGGTGTGGTGAGAGGAAGTATTGTGTTAGTGACAATTTATTGTGTCTGATGATTTAATTACAACTACAATCCATGAAACATCATTGTAGTAACTCGTAATCGAAATGTCGATGAGTAAGTTATGTTGAAACTGAAGCCAGTAAAACAATTTTGCTTTGCTTTTGGAGAATTTCATCAGCCAGTAACATATAAATCTTTCCATCGAACCACGATAGTGTTAAGGCTTGATGTAATCAGGACTTGACTTGTTTTACTTGATTTATTATTTTTGATTTTTATAAGGTAATAAATTGCAAAAAATGAATAGGTATTTGGAATCAAACAAATATTATTTTGTTCTAGGTATGTGACAAAGGCTTCGCGAGACACGCGACCTTATGGAATCACCGACGCATCCACACGGGCGAGAAACCTTATAAGTAAGTAATTGCACTGACAGCTAGTCACAAAGCACTTACGTAACCAATAAACTTACACGGCACGAGTGTATGATCATAGCTATTTTTATGTGATTAAATTGGATAGCTACTTGTATGTAATTACAGTATGGAAATAACTACTAACAATCATTTTTGTGCTGCCAACAGTACAGTAGAAAACAATCATGTAATTGTAATGTTAATTGACCATTGCAGCCCAACGAAGATACACCAATTTTAAGTAAAAAGAAAGAGTAAGATGAGTGTAATGCATTTACATAACTACTTCAATGATATAATTATGATCTTAATTCATACAGACATACATCGCTCATTTGGTGCAAAGATGACGTAAATGCTTGTTATTAATAAATACACTTACGTCGTTGTTGTATCAACTAAGCAATTGATGAAGTTCATGGATAGCTGGGCCACATGTTCTTGTAGTCTATCATTAAAAAAAATTAAAATATCTGTGCCCGACCGTAGGTAGAACTATAATTGGGATTGTCCAAAGACAGCAGTAAACAGTTACAATCTTTCTTCCCTCATCTTTTGTCTTTTTTTTGATCTTTTGTCCCTCACAAGAATCATAAACAAGGAGCTGGTACAATACAATTATTATAATTAAGATAATATTAATCCCATTTGCATCAGATGCGACACATGCGGTTCAGCGTTCAGTCAAGCCGCTCACCTGAAGAACCACGCAAAAGTGCATTCCGGTGAGAAGCCCTTCAAGTGCGATATCTGCACCGCCGCGTTCGCAGATCGGTTTGCGCTGAAAAGGCATAGAGGGATCCATGATAAATATGGTACGTTACTATGTTTGTGTAAGCTTATGTAAGTCTAATATGATGGTAGTGATGTATATATACAAAATAGACAACTAAACATGTGTGTATTTGTGATAAGATGAAAATGAGGCCACTATTTGTTTGCATTTACAATATGATAAAATACTTTCACTGGATTCTATTGACTTCTTTGTGGGAAGAATTGGTACAGGCATTTATTTTTTTACTTTCACTTTCTATTACAAATGATCAAAGATAGATTATGGTCATGATAATAACAAGGAATCAATGTGTACGAAAAATACTTTCCTGTACCTCATGTTTCTAAGTCTGATAAAAAAGTCCCTTTGTTCTTAAAGTTAAGTATTAATAAAGCAAAAGGAAGTAAAAACTATTTTAGCACCTTCATATAGAAGCATTACTTAAAATAACTTGTTTTACAGGTCAAACAGTGCCTCTACCATCAAAAATACACCAAGATCAGCAACAACAGCAGTCTAGTGAACAACAGCAGAAAACGCAAACAACAGACTCCACATCAGATCAAGCTCTATGAGTGTAGGCCCCCCTTTTAAGTTGTATTTTAACCCACCCACAAATTAATTGGTTCACAAACACTGTCAGAAGAAAAGTTTTTTGTAAATATTGAATATTAAATGTATGGCTGACAAATGTAAATAAAATGTAGTTTTTATCTCATGAAATGATTTACTTAATTGTGCATAGGGGAGATATTTACTGGCTGCATTAGCAGCTGACACTGCCAATATGTATATTTATAATATGTGAGAAAACTTGGAACTAAAAAACAGTTTTTTTGTTGAAAGAATATTTCCGATCTTGTTCAAAGAAAGTAAATTATAATGGCTCTTGTTTTTTCATTGTCGTTTATTATAATTATATTAAGAACATTGGCTGTGGATTAATTAAATTACTTTTAAATACCTACTCTACATGTGACAACATGCATAATAGTAGTTTTTATATTTCTCACACATGCAAATAAATTGTATCTGGCGTGACTTAGTGGGTCTAAAAGTGATCTAGGATTTTAGCATATCTTATGTCTCTTAAATCCGAAGTTAATTATAGATATTTATAATGGATGAGGTGAACTTACAATTATCACAGACATTGTTAATTATATTTGCAATATGTAGCTATTTTATTTATATACATACATAGGTAATTTTGTTCATAGTTAAAAAAAGTAAGTGCAACTCATCCATAAGCGAAGCTACTGCATCAAAGTGATGTTTTTTTGTAAGCTAGGATTACAATTTTTAATTATGGAGTATAGTAAAATTTTATTAGAAATAATTATCTTTGTTTTATTCGTGGAAATTTTCATTATCTTATACAGTGGTGCATCATGTAGGTATAAAAAGAGGCTTCATATAACTTCCTTATTAGCATTTTATCTATAGAAATGCAATAATTTTCTGATAAAGGTGGAAATGGCTCATAAAACTACATACTAAGATCAACCGGGTCATATTTATCTATTATATCAATTAATGTAGTATCCTTCTATTCGTGACAAATATGATATTATATGATATGAATTGAAAGTTACGACGAGAAATATGTATATTTATCAATATGTACAGAAAAATTATTTAAACTGTCTGATGATAAAATGGTTAAAGAGCTGGTGAGCATAATTTCTATATAATCAGTACACGTTGCAGATGTTATTTATAGTTATAATTATACCCTAAGAAACATTAAGGTCTACGTCTGCTGAAAGTTATTAAAGATAATTAATTTAATCTATAGGAATGATACCTATATGATAATGATAAGATAATCCCATGCAACACGCGCTTTCCTTTGAATCTCAAACCATTGTTCAGCTAAAAACCAGTGAGCAAAGTGTGTGCCAATGAGAACCGTGTGCAACTTGTAATTTTTTTTTGATATTTATACAAGTCGGTCCCATGATAATGCAGAGCCCTGAATGTCTGCCTCTTCTATTATCTTCGTTTTCAAAATGATTGTGACCATGAACCGTAGAGAAATATATGTGCAAATAATTTAATACCCCGCTTTTTTAACTAACTTCAATCTGCTGTGACATAAAAACACAGCAACATAAGACCTCAATTGACTGGACCAAATCAATTTGTACTATCTAAACTGCAATCTACCTCGATGTTAAACTTGTGCCAATCATATACCGAAAAGCTTGCTAGTTTCATATCTAAAAGGAAAACAATTAATAATTTACAAAGCTTTAAATTGCAAGAATAAAATTATTGGCCCTTTCTATGACTTAGTGTTTACCTATTTCAGTAAGTTTCTAAAAACGCTTTTTACGCTCATAGCTTCACTAGGATTTTCTCTTGTGGCGTGAGTGCCATGCCACACACAGACTAATAGGTAACCTAGTCCCAGGACAGAATTTAGACTCATGTCTGTTCGGCCGGGGCTCGAATCTGGAACCCTCTGCGTGTCTGACAGGTATGGTGACTGCTCCACCACGCGGGTCGTCAAGTAAATGATACTATTTAAAAAATTACAAGTATAACCTGCCTACAGTATATACCTAAAGAATAGAATTACAAGGTAATGCAACCAGCCTTTTTAAAAGGGTACTATTTGCTTTATCTTTAACACATCACATTTGAGTTTAATAATATTCTTTTTGGTTTACTTTTTTGTATAATTTGAATATACTTAATCTTATAATGTAATTAATTAGCTGCACAACTTTTATTTATAAGATTGATGCATAAAAGCTCTGTTATTTTTTAGGAAGTAGGTAGACAATAAAGGAAAAAAAACGACAAGAAACGTTTAAATATTTTGTCTTTATTTTACTTAAACATGTAAGGCGCACATCACATTTAGTTAGGGATAATATTTATTCGTAGACCCAGTTCTCAGCAGCTGGAGTCCATCCGACGAGCTCTTTTTCTGTGAACCAGAGGGAGATTTCCTTGTTGGCGGATTCCACGCTGTCGGATCCGTGGATGATGTTGCGGCCAACTTGAATGCAGAGATCACCTCGGATGGTACCTGGCTGAGAGTCGGCGGGGTTTGTAGCACCGAGCATTTGGCGACCGGTCTTTACAACGTTGAGTCCTTCCCACACCATTGGCACGACGGGGCCGGAGCTCATGTATTTCACAAGACCGGGGAAGAATGGCCGCGATGACAAATCACTGTAGTGCTGCTGAAGCAGCTCCTCTGAAGGCCACACAAACTTGAGGGCAACCAACTTGAAGCCTTTCTTTTCAAAGCGTTTGATGATGGTGCCGACAAGACCACGTTGAACGCCGTCAGGTTTAACCATGATAAAGGTTCTTTCACGTGGTTCCGCCATTATTTCTTGAAGAAATTATAGGTGGATGTGAATAAAATGAGAAGGATCGATAGGTTATACCTATGAACAGTGCTGCGACAAAGTGGCGGTCGTGACGCTGCGACGCTGTCGATGTGTGAACCGGAACAGATAGGGATGGGGGTACAACTCGAGTTGTGCTTAACTCGATTCGATTTTTTCCTAACTCGGATTTGAGGTACTTATATTTGAACGAAGTAAAGTCAACAAAAGAAAGTAAGTTAAAAAGTCACAAAGGGTTGCAAAGTAATAATAGCTCAGTAGTGTTTGAGATAATAGATTGTTAATTATTATTTATAATCGATAATCAATTAATAAAAAAAGATTTTTGCTAGTTATACGTTATTGTGTTTTGTTGTTTAAAAATATCTGGTTATTGAGGATCCGAAAAAATCTCCTGTCACTACACCATTACTGAATTACACTACAAAGAAGCATCACAGTTGAATGTAAGATGGAAAAAAAAAACGAAAAAATCGTGGTTTAACTTTTGTCGGAGAATAAAGCAGTAAGCTAAAGCATCTACAAAGAGAAAACAGGAATACTATAAAATAAACACTTAAAGCTGGGTCTCCACCGAACGAAAATTGCCAACTTTTGTGTTGTCAACACGTGTTGGTGACAAAAGTTTCTGAAATTTTTATCGTGTTGGCAACAAAAATTGTAAACAAATAGAAACCGTGTTTCCATTTTTGGCAGTAAACAACAAAGGAGCGCGCCTGTTGCCAATATTTATTCGCTCAGTGGATACGCTTGCTGGCAACATAAGTTGGAAATATAAATATGTCCAACACTTCACATATTACTTTAGGTACGATTTTTGAAATCGCCTACTTTGAAATTATAAGTAAATACATTAGTTAAGTATATGAATCCCCAGTTGCGAAGACTCTTAAAGTAATTAATAAGAGTTCGACATATGTGATTGCTTTTCTATGGGATTTTTTTTTTTGAATTTTTGGGCCAATAAAATTGAGCAGCCTTTCAAAATCACAATCATACGAAAAAAACTTCTGATTCAATGCCATCTTAAATTCTGCTAACATGTCATTTCTTTAAAAAAAATACCTCAATTCCTCCATTTATTTTCTTCCCTTAAGGCTTGGTCGTACCCAATATTTATGTTTCCGCTTCTTTTTACTAAAAATAATAAAACTGTGGCCGCCTGTATAATGTCATTGACTCATTGTCATTCGATGACATGTTGCCAACAAAAGCCGGTGGAGACAGCTCGTTGTTAATCAAAATGTTTCTCGATTTGTTGTAGATTTTTATTGATTCGGTGGAGACACAGTGAAACAAAAGTTGGTGACATTTCGGAGATGTTTGGCAACACTGCTTCGTCGAACTAAATCGAGTTGCGTTTTTATCGAGGTGCCCATCCCTAAGAATAGCTCTTACCATAGACGATATATAAGTATTAAAACTGTAAAGTTTCATAAACAAAAACAGCGTGTTTCTGCATTCGATTCAATTGTGTATTACG
>MOOZ01000061.1:268081-288034 GCA_002930495.1 Cecropterus lyciades | reverse complement strand
TGAAATGGCCGCTGAACGGGGAGTCACCATTTTGCGACTGTTTCCTTACTACTGCGAGGTAAACCCAATTGAGTTGGTGTGGGCACAGGTAAAGGGGCATGTCGCAAAAAACAATAAAGTCAGCAAATATAGTCAGTCATCCTGACTATATTTGCGGTTCTCTATAAAACTCAAGTGATTATGAATTATCACCGAGCATTAAACTGTATGCACTGCTAATTTACTTTTAGTTCTATAATATGGAGTGTAGAATGTAAGAGCCCAGATTATATAAATTTAAGGTATATAAAACACAGACGTATGCTTGGTGATAATCATTTATGGAACTGTTAAAAAATCATAAAAATTGCGTATTTTTTACAATTGAATTGTAATTACAATATTAAACTGACATTTCACTTACTGGACACTGTTATGTAAGACAAATATCAAATGTTATAAAAGGTGAAATATCTGTCAAGTCGACAGCTATTTTACCTATATAACATACTAGCTGTGCCCCGCGGTTTCGACTGCGTTAAATAGAGAACCATACCCAATATAAAAATACTATGAAATTAAATTAAGTATTTAAATAAGTAGCTACGTTATACTATAAGTGAAAAACGTTATACATAAATCCCAACTGAATGATACGACAAATCAAATGATATACTAAGATAAGTAACTGTAGTTAGAATCCTCCGATTCTACCTACGTGGGCTCATGGGACTGGGAAAGAATAGCTTTCCGCGAACGCCGCTCTCCAGCGTCCCGTGCATTTGCGAAAAAGCAGCTGGGATGGATATATTATCTTCCCTGGCCCTTTCGCCGTCTCGCATCGCCAGTTATCTCCGTCCATGGTACGAACCACGGTCGGAAGCGAGAGATCGGCCAGTAATACATAGATGAGCAAATGGTACCTCGCAGCTATCGATACAGTCGCCAATCGCCCTCTCATCTCACTGCTTCCATCAAAATAAATGCGCGCGTGGTATTTGACCATTATTTTGTTCCATAGTTATTTTGCTGTCAAGGGCAATTTTGTTAAAAAAATATTTGTTTAAAGATTAATGTCATGTTTATTAAAACACCTTCTCAAATAATGTATTATTTCAGAACTAATTTGATTACATTAAAAAAATTTAAGTGAGTCAACCTTAAAAGCTGGACATATATGGCAAAAAAAAAAATCTATTTTTGGATTTGAAGAAATATCCTGTACAATGAGTCAATAATACCCTAGAAGTCGCTAAATATTTGTTCCCACTAGGAGTAAAATTTCATAAATTCCCCTAAGTCTAGCGACAATGTCACCAGAACGACAACACTGACAAAATGTGTCTTTTTAATTTTATGAAATGAACATTGACAATATTGACGTTACATGTTAACCTAGCCGTGATAATGATAGTCGACATAATGTATATGTTGTTATTTTATTTCAAGTCATAGATACCAAGTTATAGATGTAATATAAAACCTTATCCTATTGTACGTTAAGATTCAATAAATAAAATAATAACAGAGAAACGAAACAAAACTCTTCTACTAATTTTGTTCAACGGTTCAACGGTTTCGTATATTTAAACCAGACATCTCACCGTGGTTCTTCCCCTACCATAACTTCGTTATCTCTCCACTTAAAATAAGAACATCAGTACTTCAAAATTTATCTGACACAGGATTTATTACCTAGATTGAATTACCAAATAACCATATAGTCCATATGGTAAGTGGTCATTGCCGCCCATAAAAATAAGTAAGCAACTTCAAATAGAACAGATTTTTATATCCGAAGTCCAGAACGATGCGTTGCTACTCAAAAGGCCTAAGATGATCGCTTCGTATAAAAGTGAGCTGGCAACCATTATCTTCCACTGAAATGCAAGAACTGTTGCCTTGCAATTTTTTTTTGCAAATACCTATCATCTAAAACTTATTTTACATCACTACTGGTCTCTTGTGTTATTCTTGGAACAAAATTTTGCACCCATGATAGTCAAAAAGTCTCAATATTATGCCAAGTTTGAGAGTTTTTGATATTTAGATTAGTATTTAATAAAATGCTAGTTTGTATACGTTATCGTTTTTATTTAACAACAGCAAATTTTAATCAAATGCTCTATGATCAAGAATTATTAAAATTAATTAGTGTCGAAGATGAGTGTAAAAGCGCTTACACAAATCAGAACATTTAACGAAAAGTAGCGGAAAGCATGTTGTCCTCCACTGGTCATTACGTGGGAGGAGCGCCGAGAAACAGGTTGTGCTGGGTACACTTCCAATGCAATGGGTTCTTGTTCTTCATTTTTGCGAATCTTCTCATCTAACCACGCTATAAAAGTGTAAGTAGGTAAAATATCTACAACTCGTTTATTAACGGCATAAGCAGATGAAATTTCTTTTGAACAAACTGTTGATCCTTTTATGACGATGCCAAAAAGTTGATTATCCATGATGGCTGGACCGCCAGTGTCCTTAAAGCAAGTAGGCACTTTCGTGTCAATACAGTCTATATACGCTTCCAATCTGTCCCCATCTGTAACTCTTACTTCAACACCAATATATTGCAACTCTTTAGCTTTACCAACGTCAGCGTTCAAACCAAATCCCAGAGCTTCCAATCCTATGTCCCCTTTCGTTTCAGTAACATTGTTAAGAGTTATTTTTGATGCTATGGATTTGTTATGTTTTTCGGTGTATATAAGAGCAACATCTTTAACAGATTCGCTTCCCGTATAGGATGGAAATTTTTCAGTTTTTATGACATGAAGAGAAACAGTTGTATCATCCTTTTTATCACTTGTCGCATTCACTAAAGCATAATTTATTGGTAGCTGTGAACATTTTGCCGTTGTCAATATTAAACCATGAGACACAATAGAACCAGAGCAAAGGTATTCATTTTGCTGAGACATTAAGGCCGCCATAAATGGAAATTGTCTATGTGTCGCTGCACGAATTTCATGCATTTGGCTGTTTTGTCTCCTTGTACAAGTAACGTTAGCAGGTTCAGGTTCTGGTATCTCCATGGATTCATCTTTCCCATCGTCACCAGTTTCGCCAGTATCTTCTCGATTGTCATCAACACTCTTCTTCACATTATCCGTTACGGATTTATCAATGACATTTAAGAATAATAAAGTAAAAATAAAGAAACGCATATAAATAAGATTACTCTTCATTATCAAATTTTTCAGTTGTTGGAAGAATCTTTAGTTCTATTTTCACTTCTTTCAATTGTTTTCTTTTATGTTTCCTGTCTATTATTATTAAAGTAGCCAGATGCATATATATTTAAAAAAATAGTGTCATATTTTGTAGTCACAAATTGGTTTAAATAGAACGTATTAATATTTTAATTTAGTCCATAATTATTTTTTAAACAGTATCGATAATGAGAAATCACTGAGTTTTCCTTTTGATTTGTCTAAATTCATGCGCTATTGAAAGTGATAAATATCTTGATCTAGGACTATTATATTATGCCTATAGTCGATTACGAGAATTCGATGCCTAGGTATGCGTTATTAGTTGTTTGTATTTTCCTTATCTCGCACACGATACTTGTGTTGTATACTTGTTTGTGCAATGTGATTTTTGTTTTTATATGAACTCTAGATGTGTCTAAATGTATAACAACTATTTATTTATTTAGACTCGTTTAGTTTTCGGGAGGGTATTGGTCAGGGGCAGAGCTTTCAGATAGAAATATCTCTATAAAAGTGTTATCGTTTTTGAAATATTTTTATTATAAACATAGGTTTATGAGTATACTTAAAAAAAAAACTTTTTCTTACCTATTTGTAAAACCTATGAGTATACTTTTTTCATTACTAACCTAAGGGATAAATAGTTATCCCTTAGGTTAGTAATGAAAAAAGTATACTCAGCCTCAGAGTAATAATTAGCATAGAATGGATTCATGTCGTCCACACGATGGTGCGAGTTGTAGGTAACGTGTTTTATCAGATTTATAACGAAATTCACTTCACTTCACTCAGGGATAGCTCCCTTACGGATAGTTTTCTGACTTGTGTTCATATTTGTACAATTACTACCATCAGGCTCTTTCTAAACCATGCGATTAATGTGCACTACGGCTATAGAGCAACCAAGGAATTATTAATCTATGTCAGTTACCTGTCCGTCAATGTCTTTTGTTATTGTCACTAGTCACAGCTGTCACCTGTCGTCAATCAAACGCAAACCAAAAAACTTCTGAGGTGGCTGCCAATGTAAATGTGTCATTTTATATTCTTGTGAAATAGTTTCCAAAGTAGATTTTTGTTCCTAATATGTCTAAGAAGAAAGGAAATAAGAAGAAACAAGATTTCGAAGACGAATTCGATGAAAGTAAAACCGCAAATGACACGCATGATATAACCTCTAAAAGTAAAGGAAAGGGTAAGAAAAAGGGCAAAGGAATTGGTGATTTCAGTGACGGGGAAGATGACACTCAGAAGAAAGTCAACGTTTCTGATGACGAAGCAGAGATCAAACCTGTAAAAAAATCACAGAAAAAAGGTAAGTAACACACGGAAAACCAGTTTATTCTGGAATAGAATCTGGTTATATATTTTATTATGATTTACCTGTTATTAAAAAAGAAATTCAAATTTCGAATGAATTCCTTTTAAAGCACAATTATGTTTAAGTCACGAGTGATATGATTTGAAGACCTCTATGTTATTAAAAGTAATATTACATTTTCAGGAAAGAATAAAAAGAAAGGAGGTGAATCTTCTGACGACGAACAGGATGATAGCAAGTCAATAGCTAGCAATACAACCAGTAGTGTTTCAAAAACTCCTGCTAAACAGAAAGGAAAGAAGAAAGGTTTGGAATATTTTACATTTCTGACCTTATATTTATGATTGTTTCCCAGTTTCACATTTATTTTAAAAAGTTATTAAGGTAAAAATATAAATTCAATTAATTATTTTTTAGATTTGAAGAAACAAAGACTTTTTTTTAACCTATGGAAGTAGCAAACGAGCATGCAGCCCACCTGATGGTAAGTACTTACTGTCGCCCATGGACATCTGTTATCAACACTAGGTAAGATCTAAGTCTCACCTAAGGTTAGCCCCAGATTGTAACCCCTGAGAATTAAGATGGAATGCCTCGTAAAACTCGTAAATGTCTCCCTTACCACTCCCTTCAGACCAGAATGCAGCAGTGCAAACACTGCTGTTTTTAGGCATAAATAACATCAAATCAAGTTATAAACTATAATATAGTACTAAATAAAGCATTCTTAAAAAGAAAAAGAAATGAGACCTTGTGAAAAAAAAACAATCAATCAACAGCTTAATCAGTTTTGCGGACATGGAGAAGTTGACTAAATTTATTTACAAGAGTTTTTGTTTGCATTTTGTAGGAAAAGGCAAAAAAGATGATGATTGGTCAGACGGAGGTAGTGATGTTGAAATCAAACAGGTGTCAGATGATGAAGTTGCTAAACCTGTGAGTAAAAAAAAAGGTGAGTTATAGAAAGAAAAGGTACCACCTATTACAGTTGCAATACTATTTGTCACTCTTTCATACAAATGCTTGATTCTTTTTGTAATATCAAACAAATGATTTTGCTTCTCAAATTCATGTAATGTAAATAAAAATGCTTTATGTGTATATGTTAGAATATATACAGTGAAATAAAATGTAATTCACCATAGTTACTATAAAATACTGAGATTTTGATACAGTAGTTACAAAAGAACAATATATTATTTATTGCTTTCAACTGTATTAATATAAAGCATTTACCCGACTGTGTCAGAAGGAGGGAAATGTTTTGGTATGTACATACATACATACTTGTTTTTGTATGTACATACATACATACAAACATACATACATAGGTATGTTTGTTTGTATGTATGTCCATTTCTGTGGCACGCACTACAGCCCAAACGGCTGGATGGATTGTGGCGTATGACATATCATTAGTATCGTCTCACTTTGGAGAGTGACTTAGGCTATATAATAGGCACCTGGAAATAAAGGAAAAAGGGGGAGGAGGGATGGCTTCTTTTACCATTATGAAAATATGGGTATCAAATTAAAGCTACTAAAGTAAGATCTAAATATATATTATAATACATTTACTTGACTATTTTCACATAAATCTCATATAAATGTTAAATTTAATATTTATCATTAAGCAGCAGGGTTTTTTGTTATAATGTTTTAAATGATGTTACTAGTTTACATATTATTTTTTCATTATGAATTGCAGCCAAAAATAAAAAGAAGTTGGTGGAAGAGTCATCAGATGAAGAGGATCATGATGATTCAAAATCTGTTGTGAGCAATGTATCTAGTAATGCACCTCAGGCCACAAATAAAAGTAAAGCTAAGAAAGGTATGATAATGTTTTAATAATAATAATTATTATTTTTATAGTATGGAAGTAGCAAACAAGCATGTAGCCCACCTGATGGTAAATGGCTACTGCTATTCATGACTTTGATCTTACCTAGGTTTGATTACAGATGGAATAATCAACCCTAGGTAAGATGAAAGTCTCACTTAAGGTTACCCACAGATGTATTGCTACCCCTGAGGACTAAAATGGAATGCCTCGGAAAAGTATGTCTCCTTTACCACACCCTTCACACCAGAACATGACAGCGTATAATACTGCTGTTATTAGGCAGTAATAGGTGTGGTGGTGTTGTTTCCGGAGTCGAACCACAAAGAGTTCTACCACCTTCAAACTTCTGTGTTAAATTATGTGTTATTCATTCTTTTATGTCTCGTGTGGTACAACTCTTTGTGGTTGGGTTAGGGAGGTTACCACCTCTATACCTATTTATGCCTCTTAACAGCAGTGGTATGCGCTGCTGTGTTAGAACCATAGAATTTTTTTGCAATCTCTGTAATATTGATTGACATTGACGTAGACTGCCATGGATTGTCCATTACTCCTTTTTTACCTCAAAAATGTGAGACAGAAATCGTACCTTGCCCTTGCAAATAAATAAAAACAAAGAAATACTGCCTTTCCTTAAATCCATACCATTTCTTAATATTTAAGGTAAAGGCAAGAAAAATGATGATTGGTCAGATGGTGCCAGCGATGTTGAACTGAAGGAAGTATCAGAGGAGGAAGAAGTTATTAAACCTGTCAGTAAAAAGAAATGTAAGTATGGAAAGTTTATTTGATTCACACTTTCTTGTTTATTACGACACAATACAGGTTTTTTTAATGTTTTTGGAGTTTACTCCTTAAGAATCGATTTTCATAAAAGTTATGAGAAAAATATGAGGAGTAAAATCCAGTGATCGAATGATCTGGTTACGTTTTTGGTGTCCAACCTATTGTGTACACCTTCTCCTTTCTGTTATTGTGAGTATTAAGCCGTGCATAGGGTATTCTGCAAGGCAGCTTTTATAATTAAAATATAGGTGTAACTCATTCGAATTTGATGGCTCATCTATAGATATTATTTTTGATTTCTTAAATGTTTGCTCACATATCTTTATAGCGTTGGGGGTTTTTTATTTTAATTTAATTTTATTGTGCCTGTTTAGACAATCGTACTTAAGGAGTAAACTCTCGTGCGTCGGAGCTGACACACTTTTTTTTATATTGTTACAATGTTATTATAATTGTAGTTTAAAATATAAAAATAATAAAGGTTTCTTTAAAAAAACATTTGTATAAAATTTAATATTCAACCAGTATCATTACAGTATCATAAGACTGATTTAAACACAGCCATTTTGGCACGCTTTGTAGTGACAGCAGCGTTCATGACATGATTTGAACTATGTTGCATCCTCATACACTCTACTTTCCATATTGTCCTGAAGTAAAGATATAAACTGTGAAGTTACACTTTTGTGAAGCCAATAGTGTGGCATATGAATATTTGAGTTCTTTTTTAATATTGATTTAAAATTTAAATTACATGTATATTCCCTATTGTTATATATAAACAAAAAGTTTAATTTCCCTAGTAAACATTGTTTTATTTTATAGTAGCTGATTTTAAAAATGTCTTGGAATTGGTATAAGAATAACAATTGATTCTAATAATATTGTGTTTTAGCCAAAAATAAAAAGAAATCCATAGCCCACGAAGCTTCAGATGAAGAAGAGCAGGATGACTCAAAATCTACAACTAGTGCAGCTCAAATAGCACCCAAAGCCAAGGATAAGAAAGATAAAAATGGTAACTAAGAATTCAGCTTAATTTATAGTCACTGACGTTCATGTCTAAAAATAAAGACTTGCGAAATTGTCGTATCTGTTTTTGGTGTATGTGATAATTTTCATGTTTGTTTGGCCTTTGGACATTTGAAACATGATATTACGTTGTTGTTGTGATATTTTTATAAGCTTGACGTAACAAACAAGCCCACTGTCCACCTGATGGTAAGTGGTCACTGCCACCTTTCTACATACATTATGTAACAATGTAAGCAACTTTATATAGAACAAGGGTATAATTTGCTTCCGGGGACTAAGATGGTCTAAGATTAAAGTAAGCTATAATGTACAAAGCAGCTAAACCAGGCCGGTTTCCTTTGGCAATGGCGGATTTACCAACAGGTGAGTCGATCATGCATGAGATGCGAACATGCTCCAATAGTTTCAGTAGGGAATTTGTATATATGCAAAATGTTGAAAAAAATCGATAGCGTGATTTAGAATGCAGTGGCTCCATCGCTTGATGAGTTGCAGGAGGTCATCATATACCTCAGACTATGTATGTTATAAATACGAAAGAAGATTATAAGACTCTTAGAAAGATTTATATTTTATGTAAGTATTGTAACAATTAACAAAAGTATAATATTGTACATAAATATTAAATGATATAGGTGACTGAAGGTGGTAGAGCTCTTTGTAGTTCGACTCCGGAAGCACCACCGCCACACCTATTTCTGCCTAATAACCGCAGTGTTGTGCGCTGTTGTGTTCTGGTCTGGAGGGTGTGGTAAGGAACACATACTTTCCCAAGGCATTCCATCTTAGTCCTCAGGGGTAGTAATGCATCTTTGGCCGTTTTCCGTACTATAAAAAAAAAAGTGAAAGCATTTTTTATTCTCATTTTAGGGAAACAAAAGGAAGAAAAAGCTTCTGAAGATGAAAGTGATAAAGAAGAAAAAATGGAGATTCCTGATAAAGAGGAAGAGGAATTAATAGTGAAGCCTGCAGCTAAAAGCAAAGGTAAATTAGAACATAAATTATTTTCAGTTTATAATACTCCAGTTGCCAACTATGGTACTAATGATATTGCCGAGAACTGAAAAACAAAAAAAAGGAATGATAATCTCTGGCTATATCCACCGTTCATTTAACAGTATGTATGTAGTATATGTATATGTTTAAAAATATATTGTTCTAGGCAAACAAAAGAAGAAAAATAACATTAATGACCTCGAAGAAGAATTGAAGAAATTTGAAATCAAGGAAGAAGAGGTAGAAGAAACACAGGTAACATATATTATGATATTCTGACAATATAGAGCACCTGGTACAACTAGCACTATATTGTATGACTTAGCGTAATGTAAACTTCCACACACACTTATTTTGTGGTTCGACTCCGGAAGCACCACCGCCACACCTATTTCTGCCTAATAATAATTATGTGTTGTTGTGTTCTGGTCTAAAAGGTGTGGTAAGGGAGACATACTTTTGCAAGGCATTCCATCTTATTCCTCATGGGTAGCAACGCATCTGTGGCTAACCTTAGGTGAGACTTTGATCTTACCTAGGGTTGATTTCAGATTTCCATGGGCGGCTGTAGCCACTTACCATCAGGTGGGCTGCAGGCTCGATTGATGCTTCCATACTATAAAAAAAAATGTTTTAAAAACAATAGGGTATGGTGACCGCTTCGCCACGTGGCTCGTCGTAGCTGTTGTACTCACTTTAAGTTGTAGTTACTAGTAGAATACTATATATGCCTTTTATGTATGTATTCTAATGGTTATTACCATTAGAATACATACAATCATAATAAAATAGAAGAGATGTAGTCTACAATTACATTAATTTAGTTAATAGTCCAGATTTAAGCTGTATTGGATGATGATGATCCTAATATGTTGAAGGGTTGATAATTGAATATTAATTTATAAATTGTAGAAAAGCTCGTTTAAGGAGGTCTATGACCAGCTTTGGACCTCAAAAGGTTAAATTTTATAAAAAAAAAATGTAAAAAAAAATCGTTATACCATTAAATATTTTATACATTAGCCTGAAGAAGCCCCACAAGATGATAAATCTGATCCGGTAGAGAAGAAAATGAGTCACAAAGAGAAAAAGAAGTTAAAGAAACAACAAGAATATGAGAAGCAGATGGAGATGCTCACTAAGAAGGGCGGGCAGGGACATAGTGATCTAGACGCCAACTTTACTGTTAGTCAAGCACAGAAATCTGCTGGTAAGTAATGTTATGTAGTAAAAATAATGAATTAACTGTATTTATTGTGTTAGAATTTTAATAGTAAAGTGTTATTGTGTTACTGATATATTTTTAACAAAGTTCAAAAACAAAAATTTTCTCTAGTTTCTCTATGGAAGGTATAAAAGGCAGTGTTTGAAAAGTTATTATATTAATTCATATCAAAAGTGACATTGTTTTCTTTCGTATAAAACTATTTGCCAGTAACATTTGTACACATATATTCTTATTTTGTCTACAAAAGATTAATAATAAACACAATATTTTTAGCAATATTAAAAGTAAATTTTAAAGGGATTTTTATAGAACGCTACTAACTACTGCATTATAAAAAAAAAAAATAACAAAAATAAAACACTTTCTACACTCATAACCCCACACACAAAGACGAATACACAAACACCCAGACCCAGAACAGAAATCTATACTCATCATTCAGATTTCTTTCTGGCCGGAGATCGAATCCGGGACCCACTGCGAGTCAGACCGGTATTGTGACCGCTCCGCCGCGCGGGTCGTCGCGGGTTATATATCATACTTATTGAAAATAAAATGTGATTTTAGGTCAGATGGCAGCATTAGAGAATGCAGTGGACATCAAGGTGGAAAACTTTTCTATAGCAGCGAAGGGAAAAGACTTGTTTTTGAATGCAAATCTGCTGATAGCAAACGGTCGTCGGTACGGTTTAGTGGGGCCCAATGGTCACGGCAAGACCACTTTACTAAGGCATTTAGCTCAGCGTGCCTTCCCTCTCCCACCCCATATAGACATACTGCTGTGCGAGCAAGAGGTCACAGCTAGTGACATGAGCGCTGTTGATACGTTGCTAGAGTCGGATGTTAAGAGAACAGGTTTGTGTGCACTTTAAGTTTAAGAGATGGCGCCACATGGGCCCTGAATCGCGTTTTATAAGATTTTTTTTTAAATATTTAAACTTAGAATTACGTCAAATTGCCCCCAGACTTTATTAGTGTATGTGAAGGGTTGTCCTAGATCTAAATTTATTACTGCTTAAATTATTACACTACTAGCTGAAGTACCTACCCGTGCTTCACTGTGGGACATAAAAATAGTCGCCATTTTTAAATTGTGCAAAATATCGAAATCAAAAGTAGCATATAAATTTACCAGGCAAATATACATCATCAGGCTACATCCATGCAAAATGTAATGTATATTATACCAGAGGTTCTTGCATGATTGATAAACAAACAGACACACACTATATCATTTTTATATATTAGTATATATTTGATGTATTGTAATCCTTTGTTTTGTTTTAGAATTACTCAATGAGTGCAAACAATTGGAATTGGAAATCGAAAAAGGGGATTTGAAAAAGCAAGACAGACTGAATGAGGTACCACTTGTCAATCATTCTTTGCATCAATTTATCATCAAGTTTGTAACATACAAACAAATTCAAGTTGTACCAATGCGTTCAAAGTAAAATGTTGATGAGATATATTGCATTTTATCATTATTTTATTTATTTATGTATATGTATGTATTTAGGTGTATGCAGAGTTGAAAGCGATAGGTGCAGATTCAGCGGAGCCCCGCGCTAGGCGAATATTGGCTGGTTTGGGTTTCAGTCGGGAGATGCAGGACCGAGCCACTAAGAACTTCTCCGGTGGTTGGCGGATGAGAGTTTCATTAGCCAGGTCAGTTTAATGCATAGTTAATTTAGTTAGGAGAATAGTAAACATATACTCTTGATGTTTGATAGATGGCAGAATGAGTTAATGACCGAGCAGGTGCCACTGCTATATCTATGTTTACCGTGAAGCTATTCTTGTGTTTTGTTAAACGGGTGTGGTTTCCGGTTGACTTATAATGGGGTGACCATCTTACTCCTCAGTAGTAATTAGCCCTGTACATCAAGTTGGTTTCAGGTGACAATGGGCGGCGATGACCACTTATCATAACGTCGCCTGCATGCTTGTTTACTACTTCAAAGTTATAAAAATAAATTTTAACATCTAAAATTGAAAAATGTTGACGCACCCTAAAGTAATTTCTAAATTTAATAGTAGTCTCGAATTTTTTTTTAATCATTGCTGTTTTTAATATATATGTATATAGTAACTCTTTATTTGTGATATGATCTATAACTTTTTATATGTGAAACGTATGTAGAATATTTAAATGCATGTTGCGGTCACCTATTATTGTAAGACCAGTTAACCTGGTATCAACTATCTATCTATCTATCTATCTGCATGTTATTTTATAAATGATATTGTATGCTGTGTCTTACGTTGGTGATCCAATAAATAAATAAACTCAAAGAAGAGCATATATCAGTCCTAGTAAAGAAATTGAACTTGCTGATTCGTTTTCATATATGGAACAAACACGTTCTTATTGTATTTAATTAATTTGTTACAGAGCTCTTTACATTGAACCCACGCTGCTGTTACTTGATGAACCTACTAACCATTTGGATCTCAACGCCGTCATTTGGTTGGACAAGTAAGTATCTAGCTCTATTTCATGCAATTTTTAGTAGATCATTTCAATAAATTTTTTTTATATTACATACAATTAAGTAGGAAACGAATATGACACAAAACACTCCAACTGTGACCTTAGGGCTAGCAACACGACTGAACACTTTTGCACCAACTATAGGATGTCAGTCCAATTTTCGGTTGATTACAGCCTTATTTTTGCAGCCCTAAGCACGTACAGGTGAACTGTATGTTCGTCTGTTATATCAATTTCAACTTTGCTATATTTCTATTTTAATTCACTTTATTATAAATTTTCTAAAAATAATCCAAATTAATTTTGCCAATTATATTTTAGCTACCTTCAAGGCTGGAAGAAGACACTTTTAGTAGTGTCCCACGACCAGTCCTTCTTAGACAATGTTTGCAATGAGATCATCCACTTGGACCAGCAGAAGCTTTTCTACTACAAGGGCAACTACTCCATGTTCAAGAAAATGTACGCTCAGAAACGCAAGGAGATGATAAAGGAGTATGAGAAACAGGAGAAGAGAATCAAGGAGATGAAGGCACACGGACAGTCTAAGAAACAGGCTGTATGTATTATTTTGTTGTATTATAAATCGAGGTCTTCTCTCTATTACTACAAATTCTCATACATTTTATAGTCAAGTGAACGATCCTGTCTTTGTGGGAACCTTATGTGACGCTACATTTTAGCGGTGTCTTAAGTGAAAGCTTATATTCGTTAAAAAAAGCAATAAAATTGCATAATATATTATACGCCAGTTTACTAACAGCTTTACTAACGTGAGTGTCACTACACAGGAGAGGAAACAGAAGGAGGTGCTGACCCGCAAGCAGGAGAAGAACCGCAGCAAGTCGCAGCGCGAGGAGGCGGAGGACGGCGCGCCGGCCGTGACGCTGCTGCAGCGCCCGCGCGAGTACCTCGTCAAGTTCAGCTTCCCCGACCCGCCGCCGCTGCAGCCGCCCATCCTCGGCTTGCACAGTGTGTACACGGCTTTATGTCGCCTCTTCACATTCACTATTAATAATGAATGCCGTTAATGTTTTTTTTTTTTTAATGAAAGACGTAGCTCATTATATGATTTAAGAAAATAATTATCAACATTTTTAACTTATTTCGTTTTTTTACATTAAACAAAATACACAAATTTAAGATGCTTCTATAACGTGATCTTGTTAAGTATATGTATAAGTTAATACGAAAAATTTATAAGCCAATTATTTAAACTTCTATACTATCTTTTGTAAAAATGAAAGACCAAGAAAAAATACTTACTTAACAAAAGTGTAAATTTTTGTAAAATCAACGAAAAAATTAATTCCAATGGGACTTTATTCTTTGGTGACATCAGAACACTTCTGATGACACCATATATATTTTTTAATTTTTCTATTGATATAATTCTATAAAAAATATTTTATGTATTAGACTTTGTTGAGCGGTAGCGCCGCCTTGCTGTATCGGCCGCGCGGGGCCCTCTTTTCAGCACTAAATTAAAATTATAAATAATGGAGGTAGCGATCCGGAAGTTGGAACATTTTTTAGATTGTTTTTGAAAATTTTCTCCTCTTCATGAATCTTTTTTTTAATTCTTGAATATTATTAGTTTTTTTAGTAATTGCCGATAAACGAAATACCTCTTTTTTACATCTTAATTTGTTAATAACTTTTGCAATATTCATCATGCATTAAAATCCGTCGAATACATTTTTCTAGACGTCACTCCGAATCCAATGACGCACATATTTTTACCACCTTTATCAAGAATTAACACGTTTTTGAACTTGACGATTATACACTGAATGGTGATTGACTTAAGTACTTGCATTTAGATTTAGGGGATGGCCTTAAAAGGGCTTAAACGCGATTATAGCTTAATAGTTGTTATTTTAATAAATAGAATATACTTATCATGAATAGAGAAATAGCAATAAATACTTGAGTAACAGAAATAATTTTGTTTCAGATGTTGATTTCAACTTCCCCAATCAGAAGCCATTGTTCAAAGACGTGGACTTTGGTATAGATCTGAACTCGCGTATCGCTATCGTGGGGCCTAACGGTGTGGGCAAGTCTACATTCTTGAAGCTTCTTGTCGGAGAACTCAGCCCGATTCGAGGGGAACTCATTAGAAATCACAGATTGGTGAGTGTTTCTATTTTAGAAGGCATATATATAAGATTTTTAAATTTTTTAAATATACTATAGGGATATGCTTAGTACCTATCGATAATGGTTTATCGGATATGGTTTATCAATATCGGATTCTCGTAGGAAATTATGTAGTTATCAAAGTTGGGTTTTTGGTGTTGATGATGTTATATATTATATGTCTTTTACATTATCTTACGTCACATTTAATCATCCGCAAATTTTATCATTACAATAGAAGTAGTTTCTTAAAGACATAATAGTGAGTAGTTAATTGAATTAATAATGATTTTTTTAAATTTTTTAAAAAATTACTGGAAGTAAATCTGAAATTTTGTTTAAAAAATATTTTTTTTTAGCACGGGCAATTTATTTTTCTATTTATTATTGCTGCTTATTATAAGGGAGAAATACCTGGAATCCAGACAGCGGCGCTTAACCAGTGTTAAACTCTGCCGTGTTTTGGTTTGAAGGGTGAGGTAAGGGAGACATACTTATTCTTTGGTCAAGCTTTGGTCAAGTGCGGATTGGTAGACCTTACGCTTCTTTGAGACCTTTTTTTCTTAAAAGAACTCAGGTGTAGGTACAGGTGCAGGTGCAGTTCCTCACGATGTTTTCCTTCACCGTAAAGCAGTGATATTTAATTTATAATACGCAGATATATTTTTAATAATTAGTGGTGCGTGCCTGGGATTCGAACCTCGGACCCTAGATTGAAAGGCCGAGTTAGCCATTAAGTTATCACTGCTCAGACTTTAGATGTAGCGACGCATCTGCGGCCGAACTCAGTAAAGACTAATCTTATTTCGGGTAATTTACAGATGACTTGGGCATCAGTGGTCACTCAACACCAGTGGGACTGCTCGTTTGATACTTCTATATCATTAAAAAAATGTTTCTTATCACAGAGAATCGGCCGTTTCGACCAGCACTCCGGTGAGCACCTAACAGCTGAAGAGTCCCCCGTGGAGTACCTTCAGCGGTTGTTCGGTCTGCAGTACGAGAAGGCTCGCAAGGCGCTCGGTACCTTCGGGCTGGCGAGCCACGCTCACACCATCAAGATGAAGGACCTCAGTGGAGGGCAGAAGGCCAGGGTCGCCCTCGCTGAACTCACCCTGATGGCTCCGGATGTCGTTATATTGGTATGATACTTCGCTTTATCTTTATCATGCTGTTGTACACAAAATAGCATTTTGGTCATCACTGTCACTGCCTCTAAATTCTATTTTAATCATCATCATGACAGTCACACTTACAGTTTTTACTGCGCGGTAGAATTTATGAGAAACTTATTCAGAAAGTTCTGCATATTCTTGAAGGTGTCTGAAATTACAAGGCAGATAGATGGATTTTTGAATAATAATTAGTTCTGTTTAGAAGTCGTGTACGTCTAATACCGGATAGGGGCGCCCTCCAATAAATCTTAACATGTTTAAACTATAATTATTCTGCATATTTTCACTTACATCTTGTAAGTGTAAAACTCAATTTTCTCACAGTGTCGTTTCTTTTCCACAAATAAAGGATAATTAATTTGCAATACGCGCGTAAATTCTAAAAACCTACAAATACTATCAGACAGACAATGTTTCAACTTTATCTACATTTTAATTGAATATATTATACCAGGACGAGCCGACAAACAATCTGGACATAGAAAGTATCGATGCACTGGCGGAGGCTATCAACCAGTACAAGGGTGGCGTCGTCATAGTGTCTCACGACGAGCGACTCATCCGGGAGACTGACTGCGCGCTTTACGTTATCGAGGACCAGACTATCAATGAGGTAAAGAAATTTACTTATCTTGATAGAGAATACAATTAAATTTGGTGGTTTTTGCACATTATATGTGTAGTGAATTTTGATCAAATATTATGAAGGTGGTAGAAACAGTACGGTTCGCACGGACCCTACCACGGCAACATCTATTTCTAGCGTAAAGCAGTTGTTGCGTTTCGGTGGAAGGCTGTGGTTGCTCACTTTCTTATGAGGGGTCCCCCCAGTCAGGGGTCTTAGTTTTCAGGAGTGGAAACGCATCTGTAATTGATTTCAAATAGAACTTCTGTTGTATTGTAACCATGTAGAGGTGCATGTCTATGGGTGGCAGTGAACACTTACCTCAGGTGGACTGCGTGTTTATTTGCCACTTTTGAATGAGAGGCAGAGAGACAAATATTGCAAATAATAATGCCATCACTTTTTATTGCGCACTTACCATATAATGGATTTTTTATACTCAGACATAAAAAAACATTTGGTGCAAAATACTAAATTTTATTAAAATTAATTTTATGCGTTTACCACAATTATGTTTGGTAATATGTAGGTATATGGTATAGCACAATTTAATCTATCATTACGTGGTCTTTATAAAAAAAATCTCACCTTAGATAAAAATACTGTAAAAAATATATTCATGGAGTATTAACCTGGGTCACCAAAAGAGTACTATCAAATGATAAAAAATTACAATTTACTTGAAAAACCTACAAAAGCCAAAAGAGTACTATCAAATGATAAAAAATTACAATTTACTTGAAAAACCTACAATTATTTTGTAATTTGTGCCCAGGTGGACGGCGACTTCGACGATTACCGCAAGGAGCTGCTGGAGAGCCTCGGGGAGACCATCAATTCACCTTCCATCATCGCGAACGCGGCTGTGCAACAATAAATATGTGTCAAACAAATATGCTGTCAAACTTATTCCTTCATTTAGTGTTCTTTTAAGGTACTATTGAGTCACTTCACCTCAGGATAGTGTCCTCAGCCTGTTTCATCACACGCTAAGCAATATTTAAATGTCATGAACGTTGACGTAACAACTCAGTGCGCCAATACGGCTGAGTTAAATCAGCCTCATAATGTTGCAGTTTAAAATGTTTAATTTGAATTTTAAGTATTTTTTTTTGAGAATGAAATATTTTTTAAAATTTAATAACTTATTATTCCGGTTAAATACTGTATACGAATTATTATATATGTGGTTATTTATTTCTATAGATATTCACTATCGCAGTATAAGTCATCTTTTTTGCAGTTGGTAGGAAAATAAATCTTACTTGTATTAGTTGTCATCTTAGAAGTTTACCGGAAATATTAGGAAAAAAACGAATATTAACTTATTAATAAAAAACTTTTTTAATAATTTTATCCTCGAAAGAAACGTCTAGGAATAAATGTACTCTGTAACCTTCAGAACTGATATGCATATATAGTAGATATGTATCAGATCAGTACCCGCTATCCGCAACATACGGTCCAATTTGATTATCTTATATTATCTTAGTATTTATAAGAGTGCCAATTTCTTTTTAAAGCCTAGTTAGTGCTAACGATGCGTTTTACCATTTGATTGTATGGATGTCGCAAAATAATAGCGGTTATGTTTTTACTACTTATACGTGCTGCCAACTTCGAAAACTATTTTTCCCTTGACAGAGTAATTCATACTGCGGAATATTCGGTGTTTTCTGTTAATTTATTTCTTAAAAGAAGCAACGCGTCTGTAGCAGCTATGGATTTGAGGATATTAACATCTATGAGAAGCAATGGCCACAAAAAGCCCTCAAAACACTTATATAAATACTAATGTAATATAAATTAATTATGAAATTTGTAATAGTTGAAATATTCGCTCTAGCTCATTTTTATACTGTAATTGAACATTGTCAAAGAAATAAAATGGAAAAAAAATGTTTATATAGTCAATTAGATTAATAGTACGCAATGAGTATAGATTTAATCATATTATTTTTTTATAACATGGCAACATCCCTTAAGTGCCTGGACTTTATGTATATGATCTAAGTTCAAGGCTGACTATAGATAGTAAATGTTGGAAATAATAATAATTCGTTTTTTAAAAAGCAGTATTCTAGAAAAATATTTTTTTCCCGGTTTATTTTCATTGCACCGATTTTATGATTATTTTGGCTTCCGCTATTATGGTATTACAAGCACTGCCTCTTAAATTATTCCATATACATAAATTAATTTTAGTTGTCGATTCGAATAACGATTAGTTCGACACCATATTCTTAATCTTGTGAATGTAATGATATTAATAAAGTCTGCATATGTCTTCCGAGCAGTTTTCCTTGTCGCATGTTTAAAAAAAAACATTGAATACTTCCAAGACTTATTTTATAATCATCTTGTTTCTTTTTGGTTTATAGATAGTGTAAAACAACAATTTAAATAAAGAATTTCGAATAAAAAATGGTTCGACTATCTGTATCTTGTACGCACACGAAATGATTCACAGTATAATAATCACTATTTCTAGCCTATTTATATGTCGTGAAATATACGTCTATTTATAGAATAAAATTGAGTCAACTAGCTAGATAATTTTCCCTAAAATTGGAATCTTGTAGGTAATTAATTCATTTTAATTAAACTGTACGTATATAGTATTTATAAAATAAATTTTGTTACAAAACTTTCAGTGTTGTTATAATTTTTATCACTAAATCTCTATTACAATAATTCAATATAGCAATAAGTATTGTAACCTAAAATTATTTTTGCAAAAAGGGCGCCATGCCGCTGACACCCGGTATGAATTGTATTCAACAATTCATACCGGGTGTTAGCGATTCGGAGCGCGATAGCGGAGGTTAGTGATCCTGTCAAATATCATGTATTGTTAGACACACTACCTATACACTAGTCAAATTTTAGCCTTTCAAACCACACTCAACCGTAGAGCCTGCTTACTCGGAGGAAGTATTAAAAATAATAACCTGTATAGTCTCTAACGTTAGTGCAGGAATTGATACTCAGTTAAGATAGCCAAAGTAACACCTAAAAATAAATCTGGCTCAACATCAGAAACAGGGAACTACCACCCTACATCAGTACTACCAACTATATCTAAAATTTTGAAATATATATATATATATA
>MOOZ01000061.1:245500-259031 GCA_002930495.1 Cecropterus lyciades | reverse complement strand
GAACGTGCTTATGAGGATGTAGAGGTATCAGTTTTGTAATTAATATTAAATAAATAATATGTTCTGTATCTTCTACTAGCTCTATATACATTGAAATTTCTGTGCAGTCCCCTGTGTGCCATGCCATGTATATCAATAAACATAATATCAGATAGCCAGACAAAAACGTCTTTACATTCGACCGAATGCATCTGATACCTTATGATTGGCAAGTCAATAAGGCTAGGTATATGGATCGGTAAATGATAAATTTTATTACTATACTCTACTATTATTTGCTGTTTACGTTATATAAGCTTTTTTTATCAATCTAAATGCGAACTCCATCAGTATCAATAGTACCGGCTCATTTTCATATGAGGCGAGCATCTTAGTCCTCGGAAGAAGCAACGCATCTTAACTTGCTTCATTCAGAACTTGTTCTATATGAATTGTTTATAAATGTGAATGGACGGCTGTGACCACTTACCATCAGGTGGTTTGCATACTCGTTTGCTAATTTAATGTTATAAAAAACAAGTGTGACGGGTAGGTACTGATCAACCATTTGCTGGGACTAACTACAAGGATCGACATAAAAACAATTCTGTAGACCAAGCCATAGAACTCTTGTGGTTCTAGTTTGCATGTGTACAAGTATGGTTCAATGGTAAAAAGCAGTTCTTCTGTTTGGTAAATGAGCGTAGTTCGATCGGGGAGATACCACCCCTACACTTTTTTTTACTTATTTTTTTATTGTACGGTTAGCCGCAGATGCGTTGCTTCCCCTGAGGATTAAGATGGAATGCTTCGGAAAAGTATGTGTCCCTTACCCTTCAGACCAGAAGACAGCAGTGCATGCCACTGAGATAGATGTGACGGTGGTGCTTCCGGAGTCGAACCACAAAGAGCTCTACCACCTTCCAACACTTATTTCTAGCGAAAAGCCGCTCATCTGTTTCGGCGGGAGAAGGGTGAGCGGCTCACTTTCATAGGAAGCGATCATCTTAGTCCTCGAGAGTAATGATGCATCAGTGATTGAATGCAGATAGAAAGTCTATATGAAGTTGCTTGCAGATCTCCATGGGCGACAGTGATCACTTACCACCAACTACACCTTGCAACATTTTGCAACTGGAATATTTTCAAATATGGTCGATTGCTATTTCAGAAATAAACAAATAAATTAGCCAGGGTGGTTGTAAAATGCCTCTATAAAGAGTTCGATCACATTTAAGATTTAAATGTGGTTTTCACATAAATTTAGGCATTTAAAAGGGTATAGACGCGTGTGTAGTAATAACAAAAATGTAAATTGAATATTACATGGATATTTGGATAAAGTTGTTTTTGTATCAATGTAGTATGATATACATTTTTAAATAAATATGTAAGATAAACATGTTCTAGTTCCACCCCGATGTGCCGCCGGGAGCAAAAGGCGGGTCGGGCAATAAACGCGATTAGACAAACATTTCCTGACGCGGGCCCACTTTTTTCAAAACTTACCGAATAAATCAGATCGGTGGTGCGTCGCAGTTTTCGCATCGTCTTGCCAAATTTATGTACCGATCGGCCCTTTCGTATGGAGATGTAGCCCGCTATTTACATATAAATACCTCGATTATTTGAATTATTCAATCGAGAGGGGGCGGTGCTGACAAATCACTTCCTCAGGAGATGGCACAAGTCGCTAGGATCGAATTAGTTTGATGTGTTCGCGATGTATGGCGTCCAAAATCCCGGGGCCTTAAACGTATCAATCCAAGGATAAGTCAACTATTTGGATTTATTGGTTTACATTTGAATACGATATGTCTTCAAATTGGTTATTTAATACCTAACTAGTGGGATGTTTGGAATATATTTTAATTAGGTACACATGCTTATACCTCGTTCGTTGTTTTGAAGTTAAAGGGTCCAATTCTACATGTTAGCAGTACAAAACGCGTAGGACAAACAACGAAACGACCGAACAATTTATACTTAAACGCCCAATCCTTTGGTTATTTTTCCTACAAAGGGGTGAAACAACAAAACGAATAAATAGCGTACTATTGGAGCTTTGTGTAGTTTCCCCGCAGTTTTATGTTCTCTCACGTGCCATTTAGCTGGGGAAATAGAAGTTTTTATATGGAAATCGGATGCACTAAACCTCCGAGCCTCTGGCGCGTTCGCCGCCTATTGTAGCGACGTAACAGCCTCATAAAACTTTATCATTCCCATGTAGTATATTCTATATTTACAGGGAATGTAGATCCTGGTCAAGGCTTATGCCAAGGAAGCTGGGAATCTTACATAGCGAACCATTATCATCCAGGTGCTTTATAAGAAAGGACTATTCATGTACAACTTATAATAAACATATATATAATGAATAGTTATTTGGGAAGTTAATCTAAACCTTAATAAATAGTTATTACTTTGGTTTAAAGCCTGATGCCTGAGGCTGCAGTTGGTGTAGCATGGGTTGTCAATCTGCGTACGGTCCGAATCTACGGGAAAAATGCAGAGAGATGTAAACTCAAAGAGCCCAACATGAATGAAATGGAAATGGCTCTACTAAAAAGCAGGCTACCGGTTTGACGTTTGGGTTTACTGTGTTGAAAGCTGCGCCTCACATACAGGCCACCAATGTGGTCTGAGTATACATTTTTTTATACGACTGAAGTAGCAAACGAGCATGCAGTACCAGATAGTAACTGATAACTACCACCCACAGACTGTAACTGTATATGTCTTGCTTCTCTGGATGATTAAGATGTTTGGTGTGACGGTGGTATTTTTTAGGTCGAACCATACTTATTCTACCAACTTGCAAACTTATGCATCCATTTATACATTGGTAGGTAATTTGTAAGAAAAAAAAATTAAGAAAAAGTTAGTGGTGTAAGAAGATCCTACTTAAATACTTATAATAGGTGTAAAGAATACGATTAATGTAACTGAAAATAAACTCAGAGTTCTACATAGTTGCCTAACAACTAGGTACAAAGGCTGTGTTATCTGCTATCTATTTATCTATCCAATCGCACCCTGCATTGCAGACCACTGTGCACTCACTCGTGCAGTGTTTCACGCCGACAACAATCACACTTATGGCTGTGATAAGCATCGGTAATCGCCTAATCCCTTGTTCGGTGCCTTTTTATTTTCACTAATCGCGTTATTGTCTCGTGAGCCGGCATTACTTATGACCAGGGTGACCAGAAGCTCGGATTTCCACGTAACCCGCAATTTTTCAATTACTTATCGTGTACCAAGTGATTTGGAGTTAAAACATTAAACATAAACGCTTTCTACACTCATAGCCTAATAGTGGGGCCTAGTGATTTTCTCCTGTAGCGTGGGTGCCATGGACACATAAAGACGAATGAACAATACCCACAACCAGAACAGAAATCTAAACTCATCATTCAGATGTCTGTCTGGCCGGGGATCGAATCCGGAACCCACTGCGTGTCGGACCGGTGTGGTGACCGCTCCACCACGTGGATCGTTACCATACCATACCAGTTAAAAGTAGATAGAGATGAGACAACCGCTTTGTATTAAAACGGTACCACACTGCAGTTTCGTGTTGTTCAAGTGTACATCAATATCATTATACATAACGATTAACCATTAATTCATTATCATATGATTCGTCAAAAATACTAGGTAAAGTGAATATTACATGTATTTTATATTTTATTTGACATTTATAGCAATGGGCTTTCCAACGTAATCTTCGGGGGTGTAACCTGCGACCGTAGAACTGTAATCCTATGTGACGTTAATTGTATTTTTATGTTATTTATGTTATAAAGTGTCTACGTACGCTACTGTGCTGAGGTGCAATCCGCTGGATTCTCGTTTGTAAAAAATATATAAAACCAAAATGATTTGGTTACTGCCTAAAAGAACCCTTTCAGTGTCCATTTTTTTCAATCTTATAATATTTATCCTCCTGTATTTCTTTTAAAAAGTGTGGTAGCCCTACTTACAATAATGTTTGCAGAGTGGAGCGCGCGCAGCCGTTGCATCAGATAAGGCATTTGATATGCTAATAGTGGTAGCAAATGTTCACGTAATGAGCGTGCGACGGTTTAGCGCCCGCGATACGCTGCCCATTGCCAGGAAGCTTTCGATAAGCTAACTTGCCTTTATAAGGACTTTACATTGAAAGATTTTAGGTGTACTTACTATACGTGCTTCGGAGCACGGCTACGCCCGCGTGAACTCTCATTTATACTTGATTTTAAACATATACAGTTTTTAAACAAGTATCTATAAGTAGTATATTTATAGTATATTTTGGTTTAAACGGGGGTTCAAATATTCCCTGTACTAAAATCTGTTTACCGATAAAAACAATCGTATTAGGTACTGAAAGATATTTATGTTTGTGTTTGAGAATTTGGTGATGCTTTGTTATCCGTATCATGTATAAGTAAATATCTTAAAGAACATATGTCAATTATGTTAATTACCTAGTTATGGAGAGGGTGCCGAGCAAAATTTACTAATCTCACATGTGAAAATTGCAAGAAAATTGGGTTTAATTAAGTAAAATGTGTTTCTCTACAATGGCTAAATTTAATACAATAGATAGTATTTTAGTATAGATAGATAGTATTTATCGGGGTTACTAACTACCTAATAGGTACGCTAATTATATAGTTTTGTTTTCCTTTTATTTTAGAATTTGAAAATTTGAAGTATAAACTCAAATTGAATTTATTTGTGTTTTTTGTTTCGATAATATCAAAAATTAGGTAAGCTAATTTGATAGTTTTCATTTAATAATTTGAAATACTATCTATAGACTCAGATTAAATTTATTTGTATTTTTTGTTTCGATAACATCAATAATATTAATCTGTAAGCGTGAAATAGTACCTCTTTGTTAATAGCGATGATAGGGGCGAAATTCGCGGATTAAGATGTTATCGCTCTTCGTCGTTTGATCAGTTACCATAATGTGGCGTAATGCGCCCATTGTTCGCGAATACGTTACCACTTACAACCACATGTCTTCATTACGACAAATAAATGGAGTGTTCGAGTATTTTCATTATTTTTAAACGTAGTTTTTGAGATTATATCAATTAAGGTGTGTGTCGTTTTGTGTCCGTCTTGAATGAGCAGCATGATGTCGGTCTTGAATGGCGCTCCGTCTCTTCCCGTGGATCTAGAGGTGAGTGACGAAATTCAGGAGATGTAACATCAACCTACTGCGGTCACCAACACGCACGCCAGGAACAGTGGCTAAAACCCTCTTTAGCGAATGCCTCTCTAGTCGCCCATAGATATGCGTAATCAGCCAAAAAAAAGATCAGAATCTTACCCGAGGAATTAACTTAGTAGTAAGTGGTAGTAGAGTATATGTGACGAAAAATAAACTGCTTCCTCCGACTACCATATTGGAACGGCTCGGATAAGTAAGTATGTCGTTCTTACTATACCTATACTTAAAACCAGAACACAATAATGCTTATCACTGTTACAATACAAAAATTGTTGTGACGGTGGTGCCTCCGGAGTTGAACCATGATGGATTCTACCTATAAAATTTATCCAATCTCATTAATATCCTCTTAAAAATAAAACGATTTGTTGTTGGCGTGCGCCAACAGTTCTCTTTATAAACTTTTCTTTTAATCTTATTGAGTCGCATCGACTATCGATCGTGACCGAATCTCTCCGGCTACTTTTCCACCCTCTCTGTAAAGTAAATCGCATTTACAACGTTTCAACCTCGCTAACATGTTAAAACAGAACTAATGGACATTCGCTTCAGTCTCAGCCCGCAGGAGACGAATAATACAAGTAAAATGGTCCCATCTCCACGCTTCATTAATTTTATTGCCCCGAGGCGCTCCGGCTCAAGTCGGAGCGCCGCTAGCGAAAACACGCCATTATTGTTGCCTGTGACTTAAATTAAATAAACACAAACCATTATACGTAGTCCGGAATGCACACGATTTCTTTGTCTCTCCGACAACTGTCACCGTTTGACGCGTAATCCTTTATGTGCTTCAGCGTACATAACTAGATACAATGCTTTCGACTAATGTAATGGAGATATTAGCGCGAGCGTAGCGGAATAATTCAGACATGGTTTTTTGTGTGCGCGCGACACAATAGGATTATTCTCCATTGATCATTGCTTATTATATAAGTAGCTGCGGAGGGTGCGTAACATGAAAACTAAATTTGGTTTATCGGCTATTATGGAAAGTAGGTGTTAATGTTGAAACAGTAATTTATGATATGATCGTGACTTCCCCGTTTTGAATCAAGTTTCACGGTTTTCGTGAACCTAAGTATGATAGCACTGTCGGGTGTTGTTTGTTTAGTCGCAAGTATTGTTTTACAGAAACTTGGCCGACTTGGAAACGTCTTCTCATTGTCAATTAGACAGAACAACTTTGTTCTACGGTGCTAATACGTGGATCATTTCGTATTTTTAGGTTACACAAGACTTTACAATTTAAGGGGCATTCATTATTTAATTAAATTAATTAAATTAACTACCGTTTCTAAACATGTACCCGATTTTTTTTTTTTATATTAAAGCATACCGGTTTTACTACAGGAACACTTAAGGGCCATTCGAATAAATTTGCCTATGGCCAGGGAGTCTTACAAAGACAAAAATATATCAAACAAACAAAAGGTAACGAGGGCAAGTGGAAGTTATCTGGCCGTAACCTCTTAAGCCGATCCGCGGGCACAAAGCCCCAACTACTAATGTTTGCTTTACTGCGGCGACAAAGGGCCGGAACTATTGTTTGTTGGAAAGCTTTATTCGCGACCCTCCCGCGACAATAGGTTACCCAACTTAAAAATATATTATCTCACTTGACGTTGGCAACGCGTGAATGTCCTTTTAAGCCGGGGATTGAGGACTAGCGCAAATATTAGATTTTCGCTTTACAATGGAAAAAATGTTCTTATATAGTTTGTTGTTGGATTCACTTGACTTTTTAATACCTCAACTACCGTATATATTGTAAGTAGAAGTTTCATCAGAATTTTAATCAACAGATATTAACACGTATTTACTACATCTACTGTTTGTTTCTAAAATCTATTTTAAATTCTACTTGTGAGTAGTATTCTAATATCATCCCTACAAAACATACTACATACATACACTAAAACTCTGAGTTTTTCGAAGTTAATTACACACTAATGTTTTCTTTGCATTTCTTTTTTGATAGGATTGAAGAAGCAAACGAGCATGCAGTCCACCTGATGGTAAGTGGTTAACGCCACTCATGGACATCTGTAAGCAACTTCATATAAATCAGGGGATCTATCTGAAGTCGATAATAGATGCGTTGATACTCCGGAGGACTGAGATGGTCGCCTCATAATTATGTAAGTGAGCCGGTAACCACACCTTTTAACGAAACGCAAGAATTACTTCATCCTAGAAATAGGTGTGGCGGTGGTACCTTCCCGGTCGAACTACACTGGTCCTACCACCTTTAAATCAAGCGTATCTATTTACCTGGTTATCTCTCGAGAAAATAGCATTGTAGGTAAGTATTTTTATCTTAGATTTTACCTCTAATAATTACCTAAGCGTTTTAAAAACGATTTCGGAGCAAAGCTAAAATAACAAATTGTACAAATGTAGAGTTTAGAGTCAAAATCTTAACTAAAATTGGTGCGTCGTATCCACATTGCTTCAACATCCGGCCGGGGCGGGGGCGCTGGAGAGTTGAAAATTATCCTTTTCACAAGCGACCTTAAGCATAATAGAGAAAGCACTTAAGCCATTTTCTCCGCCTTTAAGTGTCGTAAGCGCGCCCGTTTGCCTCAGCCAGCTTCGTGAGCTAGAAAATCAGCTATTACAATCCAGAACGCTAACAGAAACGGCTCGAGCTTGTTTCAGAAGGGGTCGAATGGGCGGCGCGTGGGGAGCGCTTCAAACTAATGTGGCCATTGGGCGGCGCTAACAGCAATTAGGCTACATGCGAGCAAATGGATTGTGCATTACCGACGACATGGATTGATTTATTGGCTCGGTGAAGTAACCGACCGATTCCGATCATACATTTAAATCACTAGCGATCAGCTGCGACGATATAGCCATTACTGAAATGGATATCGACGGCATTTTATTATTAAAACCGATCAGTGACGTGACCCCGGCTCGAATTACCTGCCAATCACGAACGTACTGTTCGAAATGTGCGAAATTATTGATGGCCCATCAAAATGATACCTAACCGAATATTTTATTGGTAGTCCAGATTGCAGACAGCGATAGTCTTTCATTGAATTTATCGTTCGCAGGCAACTGAATGCTTAATATACCTTACCTGAAAGGGTAAAATGGAATGAAGACGATATCAATCGTATCTATATTAAGCTGCATAATGATATATACCACTCCACAGCTTTTCGTCACGCGATTTAAAAAAAATCTTCATCTACGTTTTTATCGTGATATTATTGTGTGATAGGTACAAACTTAGGTTTCAATCGTTTCCTTCATGCAAAATATATGCTGCTAGAAATTTCTGAGATCCACATAATCTTTTTATATTCCTTCACGTAAAAGATCACATCTGTTAGTGGCCGGGCGTCTACGTACCGATCTATGAATAATAAATGTGGCGAGCTGGCCGATTGGGGAAATTGAATTTTATAGTTCGTAACACATTTGACGACAGATGTCACAAAATGGCTGCGAGCCACCGGCGTCGTGAATGTAATCCAAATGTCAAATAGAAATCAAAATTAGGTCGATAGGAGCGTTAATAATTCAATAATGGGTGGTGTGCCTTCCTCATTTGTAGTTAGATGATCATTAAAATGTTTGTCAATGTATGTTTATACTTATACTTTATCCAGATCAAAAATTTTATGACATAATAAATTAATTCTCGATAGGAGTGATGCAGTTTAAAAATTATTCTTAAAGTGGTAGAGATTTTAAGTTGGCTTCACTCCCAATATATCTATGTAGCCTATAGGTTTTTTTTTATAATATGGAAGAAGCAAACAAGCATGGAGTCCTACCGTTGGTAATTGGCCACTACCGTCCATGGAATCTGTAATCAACATCAGATAAGATCAGTCTTAACTGAGGTTAGCCACAGATGCGTTGCTACCCCTGAGGACTAATTTGGGATCCCCCGGATAAACATACCCTTCAGATACCGTTCAGACCATACCCTTCAGACCAGAACACAGCAATGCATAACACTGCTGAAATAGGTGTCGCGGTGGTGCTTCCGTAGTCGAACCACAAAGAATTTTACCACTTTTATACCAGATCTTTTATATTAGTCTAGTTCTAAATTTGTTTTATAAGACTTCATAAGATAGACTTCCTACTGTTTTCTGTCTTCTTATATCTAAGTGGTAAAATGCATCCGATAAAATGCATTGGATTTATGTCGACTTCTGATCAATGTAGAGTTCTCTTTATACTCTTCCTACTTCTGATCTGTGAGATATCTCTAACTACTTAAATATAGAATATTACAAGATCTTTTTATAACCAATGAAGAGTTAATATTTTGAGAAATATTTTAAATGCAACAACCCAAGTCGCATGCTAGAATTAGTTTAGAGGGTAGGTGCGAGCTTCGTGTGATTAACACAATTACTTCTGTTTGGGCGGACAATTATTATCAGTCCATTACGACGAGCACAAAACTAGCGGGTTCCATTTAATAATTGAATACTATTGAAGTGTGACTATCGTACCGCCATTAATATTGTTATTTCGGCTACCGTTTCCTGTAACGTTCCAAATCAATTAGGAGAAGTAAATCACCTTTTTTGACAAATAGAAATCGAAGTGTAGTAGGTATTAACAAGCGTTTGTTTCAATAGGGATGTACCCGTGTATATATGTTTAAATAAAAAAATAGATGTACACAGTTAGTTACGTATCTACGTATTTTCTTAAATAGCTAAGGTATGTCTACTTTATCAGCAAAAACTGTTTAATAATTGGTCTGGATAATTACACGTCATTTAGAATTTTACAATACCTACATAACAATTGTTACAATGTTGTTATCCACTTGTTTTTTGTTACTATGTTTTTTTAAGTCCTAAACCTACGTATTTTTAAATTAAAAACAATTTGAATATCTACTGTTATTAGCAAGCGTACTTAGATACTAGTTTGCAATAATTAAGACGATAGATCAAGGTTATGGGTCAAAAGTTTAATAATATGTTACGTTCATAGGTAATACAATAACACTCACATCATTTGTTGAACTTATCTTTTCGTTATCTAAAATCTCAAAACTCGTGTTCAATAATATCAAGTAACAGCAATAATTTAATGTTCGGTGGATACATTGTCCTTAATTGACTTCCCCTCGTCCAACCCAGCGTTTGAGTTAGATAAATTCGCGCTATCCGTTTACATCATTAAATTTTATTAGTGGCAATACAATGACGGAGTCGTGGGGCGAACGAAGTAGTGGAGAGGAAGGGCCTTTCTACGATTGCCACCCTCTTATTCGTATTTCCTCTTGGCGCGATTTAGCAGGCTATTAAGTCGCCTTTGAAACGTATGACGAATTGAAACTTCCCAGACAAAGACAGCGAATTACGTATGAAAGATGAATCTCTGTTTTGTTTCCTAGTGTATCTCCGTACTAGAAATAAATCATATTTATGAACAATATATTTAATATACTGTTCATAAATATGAGTAGATATACTTTACGGTGAATAAATAAACTATTTTTTCTTTATCAAATTGAAATAGCAAACGAGCATGCAGTCCACCTGATCGTAATTGGTTCTGCCGCTCATAGACATCCGTGAACATCTTCATATAGAACAGGAGTTCTATTTGAAGTCGTTCAGATGTGTTGCTACTCCCGAGGGCTAAGATGGGGCGCCTCCATATATAAGTCAGCCGGCAACCACACCCTAACACCGAAAAACAAGAACTGCTTCACGCTAGAAATAGGTGTAAAATCCTTTCTTTGTTTCCTTCTTGCTTTCAGTGATGGCATTTTTGAGATATATCAAAGTCAACGTCGATAAGAAATTTGTAGTTAGGGGCATGGACTCCTCAACTAGGTATGCTTGTTATCTTCCCGCCCGCAATCATTATTCGATTAATAGAATTCAATCTTAACGCTGTCACATATAACTTGCGTCAGCTAATAGACAGATGGCGTGCCGGGCGATTATTAGTGTTGCACAGTCATAATCTGTCATAAATGTCAAGCGAAGCGAGGCGATGCGGCCAAGCTATTATTTTGAATATCAGTCATTTCAATTCCTATCGTATACGAGTGGGGTTTTATTGAGCATTGTTATTGAAATGTCACACATTCATAAGTCCTAATAATAATTAAATTTCAAGAAACAGTCTCTATTAAATATTTTATAGGTAGGATAAGTTGGAGGAATATCGGACGAATATTCGACGACGACATGGCTTTTGGGTCTAACAAAAAAATCTCAACTTCTGCATACGACACAATATGTAAATAGGTACGTCTCTTTGAAAATCACAATCATAGTTAGAATTCAGCTTACTAAACATGATTTTCTACAGAACTTTAAATTATATATCCGATAATAATTTTATTTGTGACACATTAAATCTTTACATTTATTCACCCTCTCTTAAGATTGGTATGCCATCAAGCTTGGTGATCTGTTGTAAGCGATTTGAAGCTTGTGTGCGCCAGGTTTCCACATCAGGCTGATTCTCGCAAATAGGGTTTCCGATGAACACCAAGTCTCTCAATGCTGTACATTCCTATAATAAATATTGATGTAAGGTAATAAATTTAACCTTAAAAATCTGAGCCTAATATTTTTTCATATCAATCAAAATGTAAACTTTTTTTAGAACGTTTATCTAATTGCACTGATTTTTTTAAATTTGGGTTTGTAGATTGTATCCGGTTTTAGCATACGTTTTATTACAAAAATAAATAGGTGTGTATATATATTGTGATAATAATAAGATTGCACTGGTTTGGTTTGTACATCATGTACCTATCTATGTACTATCAAAATTCGTATTTAGTACCCGAAGCATAATTATGACGACCCGCGTGGTGGAGCGGTCACCATACCGGCCTGACAGGAAGTGGGTCCCGGGTTCGATCCCCGGCTAGACAGACATCTGAATGATGAGTTTAGATTTCTGTTCTGGGTCTGGGTGTTTGTGTATTCGTCTTTGTGTGTCCATGGCACTCACGACACAGCAGAAAATCCTAATGTGGGGCTATGAGTGTAGAAAGTTTTTAAGCGTTAATTACTAAAATAGCCAAATTACTATAGAATATACATATAAAATGTTATTTACCACAAAATTTGAACGCCCATTTATTTACCTGTAACCTGTTGAATTCTACCCACTCTTTGACCATGTTGTTGGACATGTAAAGAACACGTAAATTTTTAAGTGCTCCGATGCCTTTCAATTTGTCTATAGGGTTATAACTGATCCACAGCTCTTCCAGAGTATCAGCTACCGTTTCCTGATAACATTAATATTAATTTAAAATTAACAAAATATTTGAATTCAATATACTTTGATCAACAACTTAATGACAAAAGTAAGATGACACTTACGATTCCTGCCAAAGATTTGATATAGTTCCTACCAAGAGACAAAATTTTAATGCTCCTCATCCCAGCGATACCTGCTATTTTATCAATCATATTCGAAGAAAGGCTTAATTTTCTGTAACACGATTAAAATGTATATAAAATAGCATAAAATCGTTTCTCAGAGTTTAGAAATTAAATAAAGACTGAGATTTTAAAACAGTTCTCATTTCCCTTGCTTAATAGTGTAAAATTATTTAGAATCTTCTGGTCCAAAATTACTCGGTAGGAGGTGGTAGTGGCAGGCCTATGTCTAGGAGTGGACCTCAAAGGCTTATAGAATATTGTGAATGGAAGAATTGTGTTACATATAGTAGATAGTAAGAGATATAAATAGGTAATATGCACAACAACTAAACATAACTCTTATTCAACTATTTCTACTAAAGTTTGCTACTTGGAATTGCATAATGTAAATTATTATGTGACGCACATATTTAATATAATAAGTGCTTCGTGTCGAGTATTACAACTAATATTCAAATTTCAAAGTTATTTATTTATTAATAGGATAACAAGAACCTATTTGTTAGTAAAGATACACTTAAACCTATTGTTAGTAGAAATTATCTATTATTTATTTAATTAACGATTAACAAATTATTTCATTTCGTAAATTCACCATTCAATAAATTCAATATCAATAAATTTAATTTCAATAAATTCAATTAATTCGATTAATAATAATAAAATTCGTACAGATTTCATTTACGTGGCGAGGGGCTTTGGCTTTACTATCCTTCGCTCAAAACTACGTCAAATTAAGGCCTCACAACCTTCCAGTACAGTTCTTAGTATGGTGTTGCTCTTATAGTACTAAATTTTTAGTACATCTACTTAATCTACAATAAATAATTAGAAATCGTACTCGCAATTAACGAGCGTGGAAAGGGCTCCATCCATTTTCTCTATTGGTGGCCACTGGAATTGGAGTTCTATAACT
>MOOZ01000061.1:213824-225880 GCA_002930495.1 Cecropterus lyciades | reverse complement strand
CTTCCGTAATAAGATAATATTACAAAAAGATAACATAATATTTAATTAATTAATTATAAATTTTAAAGTGACCTCTTACAGGTGTTGAAAAACGTAGGTATGAAAAAGAAAAGCTCATTATTTCCATCGAATTAACGCATTTAGTTCCGTTTATTATTCCACTTATCTAATTAAACATTCTCACGTTTCATGAAACAATAACTTTTAATTTTAAGAAAGAATTACGAGTGCACCGCTTATACTCGGGGTAACAGTATAACCGCGCCGTGAGAAGTCGGTTAAAAGCTTAGGTTGACATCACATCCACTATTAATGCGGATAAAGATTATAGCATCTTTAATCAAATTTATGGAGCTACTTTTATATTTACTCCTTCCACATATCTAGATAAAAATTCCTTACTTGATTTGTTATAGATACTTGATTTGTAAAGCTAAATATAGTTATATCATATCAAAATTAGTTGCTAGTTATGTACCTGATGGTATCAAAGATGGTAGTCAATCCCTACCAATATTATAAATGTGAATGTAAGTTTGTTTGTTACGCTTTCTCGCCAAAATACTCAACAAATCATCATGAAACTTTGTACACATATTCTTAGGGGTAGAAATTTTTATTAAAAAAAAACTTTTGGCTGATTGGTGGCATGATTGGTTGTCAAAAAAATAAAAAATTGAAAACACGAGCGAAGCAGGTAAAAGCTAGTATGCTATAAATAAATCAAGAACTATACAACATCCTTGGGTTGTTCTGTAATTGTCGACAGTTATCGGTAGGTACGCTTATAACATCGAGTGGACATCAACATTTAATTCTACTAGAATACAGGATCCAAAAACCAAAGATTTTATTGTCGGAATATTTCTACTTAAGTATTACTATAACTATTACCTACCTAATTTATCTTTTAAACGCTATTACGCTTTAGCGTTACGAGTATAATACCTAATAATTTATTAACCACCCTTTTTTATATCCTGGCAAATTACTTGAGTGATGGTTGCCACAACAAAAGCGCGGTGTCATTGTTCGCGAGTTGCCATCTGATTATCGTTATTGTTTGAAGCGGGAAACAGCTAACATTCACTCCATTTAATATAATTGAGCGAACGAAGAACCTTATCAATTATAATTATCTACCCGGGCTTTTTAGTAAACATTAAAAATTAAAATGGCGTTACGAAACAATGCTTTAATTACAGACTGCACTGCAGCTTCCCTAGGATTCGGCTACGAGAGCTATTCTCATGCAAAACTAGGTTTTTTGTATTACGAGTACATTTAGTTTTTACCTACATGTTTATTTTAGAACGTAAACTTATATCACATTTGGAAACAACAATAAAAAGAAAAAGGTAGATAAAACTATGACGCTGTGAATTTAATGGAGAGTTCTGAGTTCACCTCTGATTCTGTAATGTTAAGTGCGTATTAGAAATTAATTACCACTTGCTATGACGGTGAAGGAAAACATAATGTAAAAATCCACACAGCCATTTTTTTGAAGATCTTGAAGGAGTGGTGTGCCATTTCGTATTTGACCAGCGGGGTGGATTAAGGCCTTAATCAGTTTCACTCTTAGAAGATTCCCACTATTGTTATAATAATATTTTAAGGACACACTGTATATATGTATAACATATAATTACACAACCACATCTGCAAATACAACCTAAAAAGAAATCGCTATATAAACATTCAGGCTGTAAATTCAATCGAACTCATCAATATCAATAGAAAGGTCGTTATTAAAAAAGCTTCTTTTAGTGTTAAAAGTCAGTTCAGTATTTCAGTTGCTTGCAATATTGTGTAAAGGCCGTAATGAAAACTCCCCATTTTCCTTACAAATACGAGCAGCATTCGCTAACGCTGTGATAAATGTGAATAAGAGAGGAAAATTAGCAGCAGACACGCAGAAAATAATCACATACACGTATATATCACATACTTATTTACGTAGTCATATATGCAATTGAACAGCCAACACATTGTTTTCCGAGCGACTCCAGCCCGGCATCGGCGAGCTAATGATGTGGAAAGCGATTCGATACTTCAGATTGAAAAACTAGATACATTCGACCGATCACTTTGTAAAACACTGAATAATAGCAAGAAACAACCGTTTTACAAGAAGTAATCATGGTGTAGATAGCAAAAACACGAGCTATTAATGGTCTACGAGCGACGGGTTTTTACTATTCATGAGCGAATTAACGGCAGGCTCTCACACAAACGAACTACGAAGCGCTACGAGTGTATAGCGCTAACTAGCTTAAGAAAATGACACATTCGCTTTAATGGTTACGTGGAATAAAGTTTAATGGCAATGTGTTAAATTAAATGACAGATTGGTTAAGGCGATTTCTAGAATTCTGATGTCTTCGAATGCTATATGTAATTAGACAAACTGAGGCGAAATTACTGAGACAGACATATCTGATCATCATTTAAGTTTCTTGGGATCTCCGTGCAGTTTATTTAATTCACGGATTAAAATCCCTTATTCTTTTTTGTCTCGTTACCTATGACTATGCCAGACATATGGGTGCTTAATTAACCAAATAAAGAGAATAAAATCTATTAATACATACCTGATTATTGGTAATATATTATTTCTGCTTCATAACAACAGTGTTATGCGCCGTTGTGTTCTGGTCTGAAGGATGTGGTAAGGGAGACATACTTTTCCGAGGCATTCCATCTTAGTCCTCAGGGGTAGTATCTGGAGCTAAACTTAGGTGAGACTTTGATCTTACCTAGGGTTGCTTACAGATGTCCATGGGCGGCACTATATACAATCAGGTGGGTAGCAGGCTCGTTTGCTACTTCCATACTATAAAAAAATAGTTGCTAGTATTATCTTTACGGAGAAGTTTATGTAAATCTAAGTAATATAAGAATATGTATTTCTGCGTGACTGCTTACCTATTTAGTAATCAAAATAATGACACGATGTCATAATATCAAATATGAATATATAAAAAACATGCTCCGAACTGCTTGTCCATATCGTGGGCGTGATGACCTATAAGTACATCCACATAGACAAGTGAAAACTCAGATAAAAATGAAATGAGAATTCGAAGTGTTTATTTTTTAAATATACAAGAAACAACCGAGCATGCAGTCCATCTGAGGGAGTGGTCACTGCCGCCTATGTACATCTGTAATCAGACCCAGATGAGATTGAAGTCTTACCTGCAGCCAGTCCCAGTTGCATTAACTTGCGTTACTACCATTGAGTAACTATAAACGCATCGAACACATCGTAAAAGTGGCTCTTCCTAACCATACTTTTATAATCTCAGTGCTTTATACTTTCAGTGTTTAAGTGCTGTTATAAAGCACAAATACGTAGAGAGGTAGTGTCCATGGAATTGCAAGGATCTGGTGTTCTTACAAGTTAAACATAAAGTGTCCTACGTAAAAAAATAAAGGGTACTAATTTGTTAATTTTTAATTCGTTCAGAGGCCTGGGAATCGAATCAGCAATCTACACGGCTAGTCTGACATTGTCTTCATTATTATCTGCAATTTACCTCAGGTTATACTTCAGTAAATAGCGAGACGATTACGTTTCTATATTATAGAGTATTAATAAAATCAACTTTCTACGGAAAGACTAAAGTTCCATTTATGTAAAACGATTTCACTGCAGCGCGTAACTTGAGCGCTTTGCATCAGCTGAGCGGACTTTGCGGTCGGCTCGCTAATACAATAATGCGAAATTGTTATTCATGTAGAACATGCGATATATTATAGGAATTTTTAATATCTATTATGGCAATATTTCAATATAGAAACATAGAAATAATATGTAACATCATAATGAATACATTCTAAGAATTTAAATTCCTTAGCACGAGTTTTAAATTCTTTTCGAAAGTCTCTTTTATTGTAGAGGTCCTGATTACAATTCTTGGCAATTCGTCACAATAAAACTAGTGATCTCTTTTGTACCATGATGTTTATGTATTTATGAATGAAATTAAATGAAATTTTTAATTTTTATGTGTGTGTGTAGACTTTAAAAGCATTACGTATACACTATATAAAGAATGGGGTAAGTTTATGAAGCTTATACTAACATGAATATATTAAAGAAGTGGTTAGGAGTATAAATATTTATTGACCGTTAGGTATATCTACCGTGAAGGGCGATTTCAGGGAATAAGCCTTTTTAATATTTTTTTTAAATGTAGATTATAAATATAATGAAAATGAAGAGTTCTTCGTGTCCGTACACATCATATTTTTAAATAAAATAATTTGGATAATTTAAAATAAACAATAATATAAATATCTACAGTTTTAGTACTTGTGTCTGAGTGTTTGAAATTTATCAAACCAAAATAATTATATTTAATTTAAAGAATAATGTTTTGATTTAACACGTAGTCTTCGATAAATTAAAATCCATTTACAAAGATATTTTAATTTTAAGTTACGTTACTTTTTTAAAACGTATTTGAAATCGCGGAGCACTTCTATTTATAAATATTATTAAATGTATGATAGGTAGGCACTTAACTTACTTATGACGTTAAACATGATACTATAATATGATTAAACAATAAAAATGTAGGTACTGCCTACAAGTATTTATCAGCAAACTGATTTTCATTAACTAAATTTGAAGTTGTTTTTTTGAACAGGTTTTAATTTTAAATGTACTTAAGTATAATTAGTGAAGAACATATTTTTGGATATGTTACGGCATATTTTAAACCAATTTGCATAAACACAAGGCTTTTTAGTATAAAAATAACCTTTGCTGTTCACAATAAAGCATACAGTTATGAATTTTACCAATTTTATCTATATAACAGTCTTTAAAAAGGACTGGTATTACGCACAACGCACATTTATAAATTAACAATTTTTATTTTATTCTATACGAACCTGATTTTTTTCGAGATATAAAGTGGCCTTTGTCGATCTCTATGCCCTAAACTACTACTATCAAAAAAAGGTCGATCCGTTGCTTGTGAAAAATAAAAACAAATCAATCCCACAGGTACCGTACATTTGTTTGGGATAAAAAGTATAGGCATTATAGCAATAACACATACTTAGGTTGTATGTGTTATTGCAGTTCATAATACGAATAAGATACCTAGATCTATGTACAAAATTTCACCCAGATCCGTTCAGGCATTCAACCGTTTAAAAGTAAAACAAATCTATCGATCCCCACAAACTTTCGCCTTAAAATATCAGTACAATGACTTATTTGTAGTTTTCTAAAATAAACGTATTAAAATGCCAATATATCTTACATAATTGTCGTTATTAACAATAACTGCGGTGGACAGTGTCTTGTAACTAAAGCGATGTATCATTCATCTGTGAGGTGAGGTAGCCGCACGATGTCTCGGCTTACCCGTCACCGATACATTAACCAATAGTTTAACTTGATCATATCACTTTACAATTGCCCACTTTGATGTAGCTTCACTCGCTTTTGATTTATTCTACACATGATAAACAAACATTTAGTTTTTACTAATTTCCTCATTAATTTTGATGAGCGCATTAATGTGTTATAGCAAGACACAATGGCAGCCATTTAATTTACATATGATGCCGTTTTTATTGTTAGGTATCATCGTTAGAACTCTTAATTTATTTTACTGTTATGTTTTTTAAGTAATTATCGTGGAGTAATTTTGGCTTGGAAGACGGTGTAACGTCCGGTGACATGTGAAATAATAATGTAATTCAATTAGACGTGTAGCTGCTTGAGTTAGTTTCGTATTTATAGAACTCTTGGTTTTTTTGTTAGAATAAAAAAACGCTATTGTAGACTTTGAAATAAATTATATTATGTTGGTAAAGGATGAATCGAAACTAAAAATTAAAATTAATATTTGGAAATCGAACCCGTAGTCTTACGCACCGGTATGCTACACACTGAGTCGGTGGGCAGGCCGGCAGTTGATCAGTATTTAGTCGATATTACCGTCCGTTTACCCAGCGAGCCGCGGCAACCGCAACGCACACAGGGGTACAGTGTATGAATACGATGTAAAAGTATGTCCTCGCCGCATATCATATCGTTGCCATTATTGTGTGAATGATCATTGAGTATTCACTATTCAAACTTAAATGGTATGTAGTACGATTTCTCACGTGGAAGCAACCGCGTGTATTCCCAAATAGAGGTTTTCCATTTTTACTCTGATTTTAAATATATTTAGATTAAAGTGTAGCTCTTAATAGATATCAAAACTAATATTTATTAACTGGAAACTACTACTGAAGAATACCTATATATGTTTTTATATAAAAAACAGTTGTTTTGTTTTACTCAAGACACAATGTAAGTAGCCTATAGTAGGGACCTAATTAGCTATTAGCGTATGGAGGGGGATCCCAATCCTCCCTTTCCTTAACATAGATGAGAAAGGAAGAAACCTTAGGAGGACTTTTTGTTGTTTGTCCACAAATTTCGGATTTATTTCGGAACCATGGAAAAAAAATTAACGACTAGACAATCTTCCTACATTTTCGTTTTTCGTTGTCGGCCACAGTCGTACTATATATATGCCCGCGTACTTATGTAATGATGTCAAAGTAAAAGTAGTAAGTTTAAATATCGTTAAAATTTTATAGACGGTCATAGAAATGAAGAGATAATATTTATTTTTGTATGTCTTATTATATTTACGGTCACGTCATGTATAGTAAATAGATACTAGGATACTACCTACTTACTTCAGACCATCCTTTCCGAGATGCATTGCATGTTAGTTTGCTACTTAATTGTTATAAAAAAAGTTACAATTTAATGTTACTAAATAAGAAATATATAGCGATAGCACCTGTATCGATCCATCTTAGTCAAAAGTTCTTTCTAAACGTCTGCGAGCTGATAAGCTTAATTAACATAATAATGTTATAATTAATTCATTAGTCTGAGACTCTATTTTTTTAAAGTAGATACCATAATAAAATTGTTGTAACTACATTAGCATTTTGGAAAGAAAGTCAAGCAGACTTGAAATATTAAGTCGATAATTCTCGGTAACAGGCGCATAAAATTAATTGAGACCTACTTTTATTAACTTAGCTCAAGCGCCTTCGTACTTTAGGGTAGGAACATTTTATTGAATATTAAAAATAAATATAATAAAGAAAGAAGGTATTACTAGGAGCGACATCTTCATTATATTTGATCTTGTATTATAGTGGTTTTGGAGTACTTTATTTGAGACAATTGACATTCTGCTTAACGAAATTTTATCTTAATTTCCAAGCGACAAATAAACTTTTCGACAGTTGTCGGAGGAAATAAAGTTCCGAGATTTTAAGTAAAACTTTTCAGTACAAGTTTCAGGACTTTTCATTTATTGCTCATAATTATCATCATCATCGTTCAGATAAACGGGACAATTTTGTGTCCCGTTTTTTACGGGGACATATCACAGGAACAATCGAAAAACGGGATGGTCCCGTTCAAAAACAGGACGTATGGTCACGTCACAAAAAAAATCTGGAACAAGGCAGAATTAAATTTATTTCAGTCAACCAGCCTAACTGTCAACATTCGGTCTAAAAGAAAAAGATTAAACTCCCTCGCTCACATAGAAAATGTTTAAGGACAGCCCAAGCCAATGTCAAAGGCATGATAAAGGGGTTCTGTACCTTCTTACTTTCATTGTTTATTCATTTGCTACTTGATATAATAATAACAATTTCTACACTCTCTTCTCTTCAGTCGTCGGTGTTATGGAGAAACAGAATAGAAAAATATAAAAACGTCCAGACCCAAGAGAGAAGCAGAACAGAATCATTTATCATGCCACCAGCGCTTGCTCGTTTGCTACTTCCATAAAATGTTATAAAAAGTCCAGCAATGAACTTCTAACGGTTCAGTGTTCCCAACCTGTAGCCAGGCAGTTATCGTATGACACTCGTAAAATTTTCGTATTTTGGATCATTTATACACAAAATATCGTATAACAATACTACATCCAAAATATATATGTATGTATATTACTTTAAAAATATATTTGACGAGCAAAGAATGTAATCTCTCTTCGTAATGAAAATTATATAATAGTATCGTATCTTACAATCGACGTACCATAATAGTGTACTATCGTACATCATACGTAACTATGAAATTATCGTACACGTACGATAGTTATCGTACGGTTGGGAACACTGTTGCCATTTGGATGTTTTGTATACCTAGTTTTATTTTATTAACTTATCTCAGTGAAATAAGTTTTTTCTCCTTATTTTAGTGATATAATTCCTAATTACGAATAATTACCTGTACTATTGTGTGTACTTTGTGTTACAAACTTTGTATTTTAATTAGCAAGTGCCATTTATAAAATTTACTGACATTTTATGCTTATTTCCTTTGTAAACCTGCTTATAACATAAATGCTTGCAAAAAACAGGCGTCTTGGCAAAAAATAGGCGCAATTAATATATTTTTAATTAAACTATTAACAAAATATTTTTCATTACAATGGGAAAGATATTTTAACTACTTAATTCATTACATAAACATATTTAAATTATTATGAGACTAAGCCATTCTCGTTAATTTAGGAAAAGATCAAAAGATATCGTCTTATTATACTTAGTCTTGCTATAAATATTGTTACACAGAAAAACATTTTTTTTATTGTACGAAACATTTATTATTATTACAGTGTGTTAGTTTAATACATTGGTATAAAATCATTAAAAATATATAAAGCTTATTCGAAGAGGTATCCATTGGCTGCAATACAGTCGTTGAGGTCAGTTATCAATAGAAGCACGCACTCTTTCTATGAGAAAAATCTTCACTGCCCGTATGGATTATTTTAGGTACTCCAAATTATCATGGCATTTAGAGCAAGCTTTACTCTCTGAAACTGACTATAAATCATTATCCATTGGATAATGATCAGGAATAACGGGCCGTCTCTGATGAAGTCCGGAACGTTCGTTTCTAACCAAGATTGGGTGGATCGAGCTTTATGACCTCGTGCCTCGGCTTGCTGAAAGGACAATTGTTGGTTATTGAGCATAGTGTTGTTAAGGAGCTTAACTACCTTCTCAAGAATAGTATCTTGATACACTTGTGCCTGTGTATCATTGTTTTGATACCTTTTTCACAAAAATATGGCTCAGTCACCCCTTCATAGCTAACACGTGCCCACGTTGTACTCTGTACTAATGGGGAAGCTGCTTTAGAGCTTTCGGCACAAATACGGTCATTTTGTTTGTTAAAATATTGCTGAATTGTAACAAAATTGTTCTGTGACCTCCCTTGGCGTACCTCTCAAGTAGGTGTTTTGATTTTACCACCCTCTAATTTTTTTTATTATCAGTTATGAAATGACCAGTGATCTTTTATAGACGAGTAGTCAACTCCCGAGATGAAATCTTTTGCTTTCAGAAAGGATTTCTTCGAATTATTTCCCTTACTGCTTTGACCGCCTGTTTTGTACGAACACTATGTGGATGGCCGGATCTTTTCCGTCACAAACAGAGGAGGTTTCATTGTATCTATTAATAGACCGGTACACAAACATTTGGCTAATACCAATTGAGGAAAATTATATTTGGCTCCATACCTACTTTATCACCCCACTCCATTTTAATATTACAAAATATTGTACAATATATTGGCGCGAAGATAAGAAAACACAATGAATGATAGTATAAAAACGACTGATTCTAAATTCAAAAGTAATATTTTGTTTACTTTGTTTCATTGTAACAGTATGTTCATGGCTAGACTAAGTCTATAGGTACGTCTTCAACATTGACTTTAGGTACTTGTAGGTATTGTTCGTATTAAGATCTTAATATTCAAGATGAAAAACACAATATAAAATGCGGCTTACATTGTATGGACTACACTGTTATCTAAATATTTGGGATCAAACTCTTGGTATTATGCCTGATATCATTAATTCTGGATTAAAATGTTACAATCTTTTGCTAATGTTAAAAAGTTTGCTGATGACAGATTTTGTTAAATAGGTATGGACGTATCAATTATAAGGTTGGCTCATACAGCAACCTATCTAATGATAAATGGCCACTGCTGTCCATCGACATCAGTAATCGACAGTTAAGATTAGACATTTACCTAAGATTGGTCATAGAGACGTTGTTGTCCCTGAGGACCAAGGCTCCTCGGATATTTCCATTACCAGAACTGATATAGCGATAACTTGTGCACTGATTCAGAATAATCTTAGCATCTGTATCACAACTAAAATACTCACAACACAATCTCAATTAGAAAGCGCTTGTGCAATAGGTGTTAACTATGTTTATGATTTGGTCAATCTCCGTTTACTCGTCGTAAATTGAGAAGTAGGAAGACGGTGTCGCTCGCTCGGCTGCGTCCGCGCCGATCGCGCGCGACGCCGCTCTCAGAGGATTGGGTTACTTACGTGCACAGCTATGCCAACTATACTTAATAGAGAATAACCATGGTGCTATGAGAAAATATGTCTAGAAAAGTAAAATTTTTAAAGTTTTCTTTTACATACGTACAGGAATTTAATTGGATGTTTATATTGAAAGATAACACGCTTTTGATTCAGAAAGTTGAAATAAAAAATATTTTTCTAAATTTGCCAACTAAAACTGCATTGTTTTGAATTTCGATTCAAAAGGTTTTGAAACATTATAACTATTAAGATTTTAAAAGTTAAAGATTTGACAATAGCATGTAGATGTGTATGTGAAATAAGAAGATTACTTACAGAAACTTAACCACTATTAAGAACGTAAGCGTATTCATTTGTTTTAAAATAGGTCCAAAAAGATTTATTTAGCTGATTTTATCAATTTATCCAATTCAAGCTGTAACCAAGACATAATCAATAGCAATGGACGTGGTGCAGCCAAGTATGTGCAGGCAGTGGTCGTGAACCACACGACAACTGGTTGTCTCCTCGCATCGTCGTCAGAGCAGGCTGGCACTGGCTTCTGCTCACCGACGTATCAGAGGACATCGTGTTCACGCACCCTGTTAAACACGAGATGAGCACGCAGTATTGAATGTTGACCGCGACTTATGACTTATTTTTTAAGCTTTTATTTAACTTGCCCTATTAGTTCTTGTTAGTTTGTTAGTATGTGAGCGTCAAATCTTGAGATTAAATTTAAATCAGTTTAACCTATCCGATTCAGTTGAAATTTTTCGTATAGGTACGTTTGGTTTGGGTGACAGTGCAAGATTAGCTAAGTGACGTTATTATAAATTCAATACAGCGCAACATTTTATTTTATATGCATCTCCATGATACGAATATTACAATGAATGAAGGAATGTTTTTTTCAGAAAAATACGAAAAATGCTTGTTGGAAAAACCGTTTTATTTACCACTATTTATACATCAATTTAGTTGTTAGTGACTCACACTAAAAGCACATTAACAACGGAAATCTCTGGTTAATTAACTATAAGGTTAACGTTATAGGTTAATTACCATAATTGTTACAATGTTACATTGTAGCGATTGAGTAAGTTATTCATTGCTCACTTTGGTGTGAATAATTTGCATTTTCTGAAGACCTTATAAAGAAGATATAACACACGAATGGGCACGTCATATATACAGCTATCAAAGTATATATTAACTTATTCACTCTTCAGCTTCTTGAGGTCGAATGTTGGATATAGGCATCATATAAACATGCTGATTTTGGCTACTACAACTATGGATATTGGTGATAGTAATAGGAGAAAAACATCGGGTATTAATGTTATTCTATTACAGAATTCATCGTTGGTCATCTTTCAGTCCTAAGATTCGTAAGACATAAAAAATGGTCCTATTTGGGGGCGACATCACATGAATTATTTTCGGGTGCTCTTATTTTAAACTAGCTGAGCTCGCGGTTTCACCCGCGTTTAAAAGAAATGTAACGTGACATACATTAACCGAAATTTTAGATCTCATTGGAAAAAAAAATCCCCGATTTTGAAACATTCTTCATTGGTGCTGCGCTTCTGTTGGTCTTAGCGTGATAATATATAGCCTATAGCCTTCCTCGATAAATGGGCTATCTAACATCGAAAG